>SAUA01000221.1:0-28279 GCA_004335185.1 Phoma sp. RAV-16-625 | reverse complement strand
CCTTCGCTCAGGGGCCGCGCAGTGGACGGCCACGTCTCCGGGGTGGGGGGTGAGGGCGGAGAGGTGGGTCGGAGCTTGTGGAGGCTGCTGACCTGGCGGAGGATGGGTCTACTTTCTGGGCTTTGGCCTTGCGTGCTGGTTAATGTGTGTTACTACCATGCTGTTGCGCAACGACCGGACGGGGTATGAATTGCGGCTAATCACCTTGCTTGCTCTTGCCCTTGCCCTTGATGTTGCAGTGGGGCCCGTCTTCGTGGTCGTGGTAGGCACAGTCGTTGCCGCTGGCGGTGGGGTCGTCGAGCAGCATGCCACCAGAGCCTCGCCGGATAGCGTTGACCAGCTCGATGGCAAAGCCGGCGTTGTGCTCGAAGCACTGGCGGTATGTCTCAACGTCGCGGTCGCTGTCCGGGTCCATGATCTGGCGCGCGGCGATCTGGACCAGCAGGCGGCGGAATGGTGAGCCGGCGGGGGTCTTGCGGTACATGTCGTCGATCTCGTCGGGGTCTGGGACCAGCTCGGCCTCGTGGAGGCCCTTGCGAAACTGGTCCATGGCGACGTTCTTCAGCTGGGGCATATCGAAGCGGTGACACAGTAGGTAGAGGGCGTGGCAGTGCACGGCGTGCTCGTACTTTTGCGTCGCGTCGGCCAGGTCCGAGACATCGTCGAGCTTGCCCTGGTAGAGCCACTTAACGAGCAGCTCGAAGCCGGCCGGGTCGTGGTTGGGCAGCTCGAGCGCGTCGGGTGCATCTCTGGCGTCGTGGTCATCGTTGCCGCTATCGTGGCCGCCCTCGAGCTCGGCCTCGAGCTGGGCTGAGTGGTGGCAGAGCAGCGTTCGGTGGAGCGTCCAGCGGCGGCGCTCGTCGCCCACGTAGACGTCAATCATAGGGCCGGACAGCAGTCTGTCGCGTTGCAATTTAGCCTTTGCGCGCACATGTAGGCGGTGGGAATAGAGGCGATGCGCCAGCGCCGGCCGCACTGCGAGACACTGCGGTCGAGGAGCGTCGTGTGCGTGCGCATCTGGCGCGACACCTTGTGCGGCATCCCCCTCCTGCGACAGCGATTCCCCACACGTAATGTCGCTGTCGCTGTCGCCGCGGCTGTCGTCGTTGCCAAAGAAAGGATCGTCTACATACTCAGCAAAGGTGGCAGCAGGCACATGGCCAATGTTGCCGTTCGCCATTCGCAGCCTCGGGGTGCTGTATGCAAAATCACGATAGTAGACGAGCCGGTCGTGCCATCCCATGCGGCGCGGTGATGGCGCTCATGGGCGAGGTGGATGTGGTAAGGATGAAGTGAAACACGCCCTGGGATAGAGCAGAACGCAAGATGCAAGGGACACGGGCAAGCTGTCAAAGATGCGCCTGACGTGCACGACAACACCGGGAGGCAGGAACGCCAACGGCTGGGGAAGTGACGTACCAGGTAGTGCGCAGCTAACCAATCACGACAGTTCTGCAGCACAACAACTCCCGACACCACCACTGCCTCTCCTAGACATCAGCCATCTATCGCCGTGTTAGATTGTACATCAAGAGCCAAAGGTTGGCCACCTCCTTCAATTCGCAACGTTCGGCTTCCAGATCGAACAAAGCTTCAAAACAACAATCTCATTCAGTTTTTGTTCTTCACTGTCACATTTATCCTGTCTATCAATCTCTGATAACGCCATATCTGAGCTAACAGCTACATCCCTCCACAATCTATCGTGCAATTGACTGGGTGAAGGACAGTTCCAACAGCGTTGACGCCTAGGAGTCTCGGCTAGACCTGCCGTTGTTGCTTATTTGTCATTTACTTTCACTTGCGCACCTCCGCCCTTCATGCCGGTGCGGCGAGCGGTGCCATGGTTACGCTGTGGCCCATACAACTGCCCTACGGCCTCAGCAGCTATCACCGTCATGTCAGAGCAAGAGGTAAAGGTATCGCGTTGCCTCATGGAGAGCATCCCCGCTGGCAACACTTGACTTTGGAACAAATCTCTGCCTTTGCCTTGACAACTCAAACTGCAACTGCAACAACAACAACAACAACACGTAGCTCAAAACTGCTTCGAGCACCAGTGCCTCTGCAAGCACCAGCATCTCTCATTTTTCCAAGACCTTGTAAACGCCGCAAGAACACCTACGGCCGCAAAATGGGCGCTGCTGGACTTACACCTCCACAGCCCAAGACAACGGCTGTAACATCAAAGCGAAAAAAAGAGCGCAAGAAGACACAAACCTCACTATCAAGATGCCTCAGCAAGAGTCTCGGCACGCCTAGTATCGGAAAGAAGAGAAGAAGGGGAAGCAAAACACGACACAAGCCACTGGGGCCCGACGCACAACCTGGCGCTCACAAGCATCTACCCATCATGATCGATGGCGACGATGAAATCAGTGGGGACGAGGTAGTCGAGGTAGGAACAAGCCTGGCTGCTCGGTATGCTTGTCGAAATAACCCATATACAACGAACATCTCGTGCTGACGTCCATAGTGCCTACAGTTTGCCAGCTAGCCTGGCCAGTCGAAGCGTTCCGCATACTAACGGTTCTTCAGCCGACAGTCGCGAAGTCGCTACTTCTGTCGATCCTATACTCAGCGTCTACTCCTCCTCTGCAAAAATCCTTCGACAAAACCAACCTCGTCCTGACTTGCCGCAGCAGTCGCTGCTACGGTCTGCAAACGAGCAGCACTTGTTCGAGGAGAGACTATGCTCAGTGTGAGTACACTCCACTATTACTTAATGCAAGACTGACTAAGTTGTAGGGAATTATCACCTCGTGCCTCAAGTAACAACAATCTTGCACCCCAAAAGCAAAGTAAACCAACCAAAAGCTCCTCTGCTCAACGGCAAATACAGAAAGAGCGGTCTCCGGTCGTGCATCTTCGCTCGCAGCAAGGCTCGAATGTGTCGAATGCACTCGTACCTACGCGAAATCGCACAGACTTCACTCACCACGATCAAACATCGTCATCGGTGGCGCCATCACTGGCCGATGACAGAATCGAACTCACCCTCGCTGATATTTATGATTTCGATCTGCGAGCAAAGACTGCTCAGCTTATGGCCGTCGCTCCTGGCATACCTGTGGCAGATCTGTACAATCTTCTACACGAGAAAAAAGGCAGCTTTGAGGCTGCAAAGCGAGCATTGCTCAACGCCAGTCGGTTGCCCCGCAAAACACCATCGCTAATCCCAACTGCTCCGACTAGAGCTACGACTGTGCCGCTCACAAGACTTGGTGCTTCTGAAGACGATGACAGGGACGAGCCTTACATCAAAATGGACCTGGACGACCCAGCCTTCATGTGGGACAACGATCTTCCCGCTACGCCGCCACCAGAACCACGCGGACGGAAACAGAACAGTCAAGGAAGGCTGAAGGAGCTCACGGCCAAATTTTTCACAAAAGCACCTGCTGGAGCTTGTCATTCCAAACACTCCGCCACTTTTCCATCGAAGAAGTTCGGGCATCAAATTGCAGACTCTACTAAGAACGCATGCAAAGGTAGTATTGCGAATAAGATGAAGGGAAAGGGTGCTGGGGATACAAATCGCGGAATGCGCGAGACAAGCTACGATCGCGGTTTCATTGTTCCTGACGAGGAAATGGTCGAGGAATCTGATATCACATACTCTGGTAGCGACGATGATACTACAAGCGACACCGACATAACCGATGATGGAACAGATCTGAGTATAGATATGGAGCCTGAGTACGCATTCAATGCTGACATCTTGTCGAGCTCGGGGTTCGGGTGATGTGTAGAGCATTGGTGGCTGGAGTGTGCAGGCCTTGCAGCCGTGAATTACCAGACCTCTTCCACGTTGCACAACGTACATTTCGCTCCTCATTTATCGCTATTCAATCGATTTAATTTTGCCAGTCTCTAATGCTCTTGATCATGCCTGACCTTCCGGTTCTTCGCAAACCATTTTTATCTCTCACTCTTTTAGTCACTCATCTCTTACCTCTAATTGAACACTCTTTTCTCACCTTCTACTAGCTGTAAGTACATGCTCTAGATCCTCCCTCTAGGCTCTAGTCAGTTTCAATTACCTTTCGTTGTTGTTTCTGTTTAGATACTGGGCCTCTTCAACACTCTCACACCTAACAAGCATCAATTCGTCACTACGATGCTTCCGTCTGCACCTAGAGCGAAGCCTTGCGGCAAGAAGAACAACAAACAACAGATCTCGCCAAGACAGGTTGAAGCAGCAGCAGCAAAGAGTAACCTAATCAATACTGTAGCAACAAATAACAGCGCAGGCTGTCTAGATAGAGGTACGTGTGAGCAACAAGCTGCCTTCTCTTACTTACACTTAACAGCAAGGCCTGACTCTAGCGCGGGGCAGTCTACAACAAACAATGCGACAAGAATATCAGACATATTAACAGCATTGCACGCGCCTACTAGGAGACGACGTCCAGTGGTTGAGGATAGTGAAGACGAGGACGAGAGCGGCAGCCCAGCGAAGAACACTCACGACACGAACAGCAACAATCGCCGGCTGAGCTTGACCGAGCACCTGACTGCGCTATCGACCCAGACAGCAGAAAAGAAACAGTTGGATCCGTCAAAACACACGCCAACGCCACCAGCGTTCCAACAAAGCCAAAGCCTGCATGCAGACAGACACCCGTTGGATGCAGTGACTTCGCCACGGCTGCGAAGCCTATCTCCTCCCGCGTGCCAGCGCGAGAAATGCAGTTGTCATGCATGAAGTTCTGGAGCTATTGCACCCCACAGACTACCACACGCTGTAGACAGGCTCTTAATAGTTACAAGGTAAGAGAACATGCTTCATTATAAACTATATACACTCTACTAACTATAAGTTATAGAGACAGCTACGTAGTAGCAAGATCCTCTTAAGTATAGTATTAGTATTAAGAGTAAAGGCAGCAAGCATGGAAGAGACAAGATGTAGATATATTTTGCAACTCAACTTGCTTCTCTTTTTCTAAGACGCGTCTTTCTCTGCGTCTATGCTTTCTTCAAAGTGTTATGCAGTGCATTTACTTCTAAGGTATTTCTTTGTTTCTCTTTCTTACAATCCGGAATTCTACAAGCTATCTCTAATGGAACCCTCTGCTCTTTTTGAGCTCTAATCAACACCGGTTTGCTAGTCTACATTTGCTCTCAATAAGCCAGCAGGCATAATCTCCCAGCATCTTGTTGCATCACCGCCACCACGTTCTGTTCATACCCGAGGCCCCCAAGTTTCTGTCTTTCCTCCATTGGCGGCTTTCTCCTTGCTTTTTTTGGCTTTCCGAACATCATTGCAATAACAGTATTGCGCTTGATCCAGAGCAGGAGGAGTACAAGGAACAGGCATATGAGCTGGAAGATGAGCAGTGGGTAGGATGTATTGATCTCAGGCACTCCATGAGTGATGGGCTGAGAAGATGAGTACAGTTGGCTGAATGTTGTAGAAGTGCAACGTGGACGAAGGGACTTGTTCTGCTAGAGGGTTTTATAGATAGTCCATACTGTTTGCTGACTGCTACAAACTTGATGTCTTGTCCTCCTTTGCCATCTGACAAAGCACAATCCGTTTGCTCGCTAACCATCACGAAAATAGAGCCAGCCAGCTAATACTCCTAGCCCTTCACCTCCATCAAGTCGCCCACTTGCGCCTCAACACCAGTAACCACTTCGCCTCCAGCTTCTTGCTTCGGCCCGCCAATAGAAGCTTCTTTATCCCGCGCCGCTAGTCGCTTCTTGTCTCGGTATTTCTTGATCGTGTGCAGGTAGATGTATGGGTCAGCGTTGCATGATGCTGTAAGTTGTACGAGGGAAACATTATAGCGAGTTATGAGTTTGAATGTGCTTATATATGTGAAGTATGAACCAACGACACTTCTTCAGCAGTAAGCAGTGCAGATGTGTAAGATGTCTAAGCGTTCTATATCAGTAACCTGTCAAAACGATGATCCTGCAAACAATCCTTCACACAGCGCGTCCAAACTTTGGGTCGGCATCAAGTGGAGTCGGAGGATGCATTGCCAATCCAGAGGGTCGACGAGCCGCTTCCGTTCGAGTCACGATCGGTGTTTCCTTTTTTACAGCATCTTTGTCCTCTTCGCCATCGCCAACGACGAACGTCTCATCGACTTTGGTCATGCCTATATCATTATTACGCGCAGCAAGCTTTGCCTTCAGCCTCTCGAAACGTTCGTGGTTCAGCGCTGTCTCACGCGCAGACCACCGCTTGCGTTGCAACTCACGCCCTCGCGCTATCGTCTCCTCGAGCGTCTCCTTGGGCTTTGGCGCTTCCGAGTCGGCCTTGGTTTTTTTTGCTTTACAGCGATAATAGAGGAAGCCAGCTAGCGCGGCAAGAGCTCCTACCAAGGCGACTATGCCGAGGGTGATGCCTACTATGTCTGCTGGTGAAAGCGTTGAAGGTGGTGGGGTCGGAATAAGAATAGAGGAGGAGTTCGGTGTTGGGCTGGAATTCGATTCGGTGGGCGTAGGGTTCCCTTCTATCGAGACTCCAACCTCCGCTGGCGGAGTGAAGAAATCGAAGGATGCCACTGTGACTTCCGGAACGGGAGTGCGAATTTCGGTAGACAGAACGGAGTCATGCAGATCAAGAGGTTGCGTTTGATAGATCATGGGAGCGTTTGAGGCGTCCGCTGCGGGAGGAGAGACAATGGTTGTCGTCACTGTTACATACACAGTCTTCTTTGCTGGGGAAGTTGAGAATGATAGCGTTGGGTTTTCCTGCGATCCAGGCGCAATGACTGGCCATGTGAAGGCTGGAAGACTCGGTCGAGACATCGTGTTTGGAATAAACTAAGACTGTTCGGTGGAATCAGTGCCAGTCGAAATGAGGAATTTATGTTAACAAAGGAACGCAGGATAGATCAGAACAATATACACCCTGGCTATGTACAATGTCTCATGTATGTGCACAATGTGGTCTTGAGAACGTATCATGAATACACAATGTTGTGTCTTTTGGGGGTGAAAGGGTATGACAAAGGAATCTTGCATCTTTGGCCAAAGGTGGTGATATCAAAAAAGATATCCAACAGAACCACATATCTCACTAAATCTTATTGTCACGCGAAGCTTCAAAGGGTTTTGTCTATCACAAAGTTCTCACTACGGCGTGTGCCTGCCTTTGTACCAGTTGATCATTATTGATGAGTATCTAGCCACGGATAAGAAGTTGAATTTTCATTTGATCGATCAGAACCCACGCGCCCACTCCGGCTCCTCCACTGGCTGACGAGGAAATCCACACCGCACAGGCTTGGGTCGCTGGAGCGTTGGTAGAGGGGAGGGCTGCGGTTGCATCGATACTGGACGGCGGTCGTAGTGGCGGCCAGCACCAACAAAGGGAATATCTGAGCCCATGGAATCAGAACGAGTGGTTTCAGCACCCTTGTTGCGCCCACCGCATCTATCAAAGCAGGCAAATGGACGTCGGCCGCTGCGGTGTGCGATGATAGCCCAAACTGCGATGATCAGGACAACTACACCAATCACAGCAAACACTACCAGGATTGAGCGACTACCGAAATTCTCTCGCTTCGGCATATATACGCCTTGCGCTGGTGGTGTCGTGATTGCTGCTGGCAGGCCAGGATTTACATTCGAGGTTGCAAGTGTGAGCACCGAAGATTGTAGAGGGTCATTCACCAGAGATGTCCTCGAGATGGGAGCTGATGCCAATTCCCACTCTTGTCGCGATGCCAAAGACAAGTATGGAGTCAACATGTCTGTTGGTAGCGACGATACATGCCGAACTTCGTCCGCATTAACAGGATGAGCAGAAGCCCCCAGAAGTCTGCCAGCAGCGAAAATGTAAATGACGAAACAAGACATGTGCATGGTTCTTAGCTGATGTAGAGTGCTAGAAGATAGATGCTAGCGGCAAGTGGAGGTACAGAAGTCTTTGTAAGAGATGCGCAAGAGCAAGCCGGTCAACTACGAGGAAGAAACGTGAAGTTGTAGCATTTTCTAGAAATGATAAACTCATTCTGCAACTTTGTGAGTGAACTATGGTTTCAGGGATCTCGTCCGCTTGTCTGGGCCGATGGCGTCCGCTGCTGCATTGTGGAATTATGATGTCTCTAAGACAATTATTTGTAGTGGAGATTCTTCATAAAGGCTGTCCTCTCACACTGCCTTCGCTGCACAAAGTAGGTATTGCAGATAGAAACGATTATTGACGCAGTGTTGGCGATGAACCTTAAGGCGACTATCAACAAGTAGTCAACCTTACTCTAAGTGGTCCTGTTTGAGGCTTAATTTGCGAGGATGCGGCAACAGGAAGTTGACCATGATCCTAGGAGAAACGAGGCAGCAAACCCATCAAAAGGCATAAGATGATTTCTACAGGCCGTGAGGATCCTATTGCAGACTGAGAGCTTGATACCGTAGCTGCGTTCGTACAATGACATTGTTCCAGACATTTGCGTACGCGGCCAGGCTAAGGAGCTCCATGGACCGCCAAGCGCTACAACCAGCACCGAAGCTGAACCCACGAACTGTCTTTTTGTTGACGCCATGTCGATCTACGATCTAGGTCAGTAGTTGCAGCTCTGTGCGGTGGGGTGAGGTAGCTTCAAGCGGAGGCTGAGGGCTGCAGGCTGAGCAATCTAGACGGACGCCAGTAGTAAGCCAGACGATCTGCAAGCGGAGACACTATCCCCTGGTGCTTTGTATGTAATTCGTGGGGAGGTTGGGTGCGCAAGTGGCCTACGTCAGCGGATCGGGCGGGGATTTACGCCACACGCTCAACTGAGATATCATTCGTCTTCTTCGGACTAGCGCTTCAATTCTGTTTTCCTCTTCCAGACAGGTATTCCACTTCTCTTGATTCTCCATCCTGCAAGCTGCATGCTGCATGCTGCATGCTGCACGTCCGGATGGTCTATCATTCATATTGAGATGGCCCACACTGGACCAGCGCGTGAGCTACATTTCCAACATCCCAATGCGATTGATATGGAAGCACCCAACCTCTCTCACACGTCATACACGCGAAGACACGATGATATCTTGAGTTGGCAGTGCATTGTTGCGATTTACAAAATACTTTACTATAGGGTGAGGAGGCTTCGATTTGAATACGACTCGAAGCTAGGAGCGAACCGACCCCGCGGCAACAGGCCCGTTCTCCACTTACATGCAGGATCTCATCGCCGACTTCTCAGCTCCACATCGACTCGGCATCAACCCAATCGCAATGGGTTCATTTCCGGGAAGCATTGTGATCGCCAATGATCTGATCAAGGTCTGTAGGGCCTTCGCCCAGCTGGTAAGACCTCTACGGACGAGCCAAATGTACGCGTTGGTTTCATGCAGACAGGTCGTCATTTGTGCATGGAAGCTGCAACTCTGTTCATGATTGAGGTGCTCATTGGGAGATCCTTACTATCATGGGTAGAGCTCGAACGTGTTACTAGTGATGTAGAGCGAAAGAGTTGCATTAGCTATGCGTCATTCAACACTTCAACGAAAGCCACGGCCGCGACCAGGTAAGTACCTCAGCAGTATAGATTTTGCCGAAACCTGCCTATAAGAGCGTGTCACCGAGAGTCTCAAGCATACCGACAGTAGTTTTGTTATACATTGTCAAGAATTCACCACACACGCCTTGTTCCAAACACCCTCCTACCTTTGCTCTGGCAATAATCAAATTAATTCGAACAATCAATCGAACAATAGGACAACATGTCTATGGTACAAGACATGCTCGCGCCCTTGCCGGAAATCACACCCGAGAAAATCGCCATATTGAAGCTCAAACATAGCACACTTAATCGAGATGTCTTTTCCGAGCCATCCTCACCAATTGGTGAACTCCGAGGAATGGATTTCTCCAATCATTCAAACAACATGAACTCGGTCGTTACACGTCGATCGAGCCACCGCGCAGCTAGTGGATCGCGTCGGCGCAGTTCTTTCATACACTCTCACCGCAGCGAGATGTCGAGGGAGCTCACATCCCAGGTACGTTTCTCTCTTGTCCTTATAGGAAACATCACTTATCAAGTTGTTCAGGCAGAGGGCAAGTTCTTCGCCCTGATGGATCTGATGTCCACAGCCTCACGGGAAGCATCTTCTCTGAAGGAGTCCTGGGCACGGATCGTCTCTGAGCGCGAGTCGCTCTTCAAAGAGAAAGAGGAGCTCCTCTCTAAAGTGGATGAGGTTACTGAAACGCTGGAGCGTACCCAGAGCGAACATCACCACCATGGCCATGAGCATGGGGAGCGGAAAAGGCAGGTAGAGAAACTTCTACTCGAGCTCTCGGTGGCTGTTACCACCATTCAGGAACACAAGAAGAAGATTGCCGATCGCGACCATGAGCTAGAGCGCACACGCACTGAGATTCGTGAGCTTCGTACAACAACGGCCAGCTCGTACAACGAACACGAAAGACTCAAGTCTGAGCTTGAAGCCATCTACATCAAGTTCAAGGCTGTAGAGGAAGACCGTGACCATGCGAAAGATGATTCGCATAGGCATCATGGCGAACTCCGTAACCTGATACGCGAGCATACGGATTTGAAGAGCAGGTACAACGAATCGCATAGCAAGTTCGAGCTATCTCGTAAAGAGGTCTTGAGCCTCACCGATCGCATCAAGATCTATGAGCTTGAGAGAGATGAACATCTCCACGAGAAGGATCGATTGCAGGAAGATCTGAAGCGCGCCAAGCATAGGGCTGAGGAATCGTCTCGTGAGCTGTACGAGCTCACTGAGCGGCACGAACGAACGCAGCGAGACTTGACCAAGCTCAGGGATTCTGTACGAATTGCTGAAGAAGAGAGGGACGAATACTCGCTCACCATTGAGAACCTGCGCCGCGACATCAAGACCAAAGTCACTGGGTGGGAAGAGTCCGAGGAGCGTTGCGCTGATATTACGCTCAAGTATGAACACCTTAAGCGCGAAGTCATTTCGGTGAAAGAGAAACTGAGAGATGTCGAGACTCGAGAAATCGACATCAAGGAGAGCCTAGACAGGTCTCGTGAGGATCATCGCCTTGTAGTCATCGAGCGTGATCAGCTCAAGGAAGATCTACACGATCAGCGCAATAAGGACGCAGACCGTCACCGCCAAATCGCCATGCTCGAAGAGTCACTTCGCCGTGCTGAGCAGACTATCTCCGACATCAGAGCCGAGATCCACACGGTCACCGAGCATAACAAGGTTCTCATCCGTGAAGGCGATGACGGACGAACCAAGCATGGACATCTGCACTCCGAGCTTTCAGAGCTCAAAGAGAAGCTCTTGATTTTCCAAGCAGAAGTTCGTACCTTGACCGACGCTCGTGACCGTCACCGCAAGGAGCTTGACGACTGGAGGCACAAGTACGAAGAGACTGTTGAGACCATCACCGAATCCCACGACGACAGCCAAGAGCTAGAGTTTGAGATTGAAAGCTTGCGCACCCTCCTGCGTGAGGCGCGCGAGCAGAAGGAGCGTGCCATTTCTGCCAGACACACAGCGGACCGCGAAAGGGACGAGTACGTTGCGAAGTACGAGGAGAAATGCAGGGAAATGGAGAGGTTCGAGGAAAGCGCCTCAGCCCATTATCACTCTCACAGCAAAGTTGATGGCGGATCGTCGCGGTCGTTTACTCGCACTGTGTCCAGCGGTACAACACTCCATCACGATAAGCGCAGTCATGATGCAAACAGCCATGGAGGCGGTATGTTCAGTCCATGAGCCATTCGCTATAGCGTGTACTTACACGAGTAACGTAGCGTAGTTGGCGCCTTCCGCAAACCGAGATTGTCATTCCTTCGCACGCTTTCATGTCGCACACTCAGCTAAGTTGACATCTATTATTTCTATCCTGTCGAGAAGACGTACCAACGGAGACGGCGTCAATACCTACGGTCAAGATATTACAAGTTTATATTACGAATTCCATGGTCGTCGAAATGCAGCAAAGGTAGCTTAATCAAAGGATGCTTTTAATTTTAACGCAAACATACCCAAGTAACGCAGAAGTTGACTCCAATCAGCATTGCCTCAATGACTGGGCGGGGCCTGCGGTGTTCTCCCGAAGGCGATGGCTTGTATCTGTTTTGCGTAGTACATCTGTTTCAGTAAGCTTGTGCTCGATTATTGACCAGATAGGGAAACCTACCGTGTCCGCTCCAGTACCGATGAACTTGATTGGCAGTATCCGCAATAGCCACGGCAGCTTCAATTTGTTCAGCTTCTTCACAGCAGCCGTGTCATCGACCTTGTCATTCAGCAGCACGTCCTTCGGAAGATGGGGCCAGACCGCAGCGGGTCTTCCAATACCGATAAGATCACATGCACCGCTCTGCAATGCTTCTTCCATGCCTTTACGACTGCGAAACCCTCCGGTGACCATCAAAACCAACTTAGGGTATCGCTCTCGAACAATGCTTGCATAGTCGAGGAAGAAAGCCTCGCGTTTCTCTGAACGTGTCGCTTGGTCACCGACTGCCATGCGAGGCTTCTCGTAGCTGCCACCGCTAATTTCAAGGAAATCGATCTGTTCGGCAGCGATCAAGCCGACTTGTTCCAAGCTCTCCTCTAGACTCTCATCGCCTCCAACGTCTGCGCTGTTTATCTTGATTCCTACACAAAAGGAAGCTGGAACCACTTTCCGCACAGCTCGAATTACGTCAATCAGAATCTGAGATCTCTTCGCAGGTGTCCCTCCGTATGCGTCAGTGCGTAAGTTTGTCTTTGGCGTGAGGAATGTCGAGAGAAGATAACCGTGAGCAGCATGTAGTTCTACGCCCTTGAATCCGGTCTCGTGCGCTAGCTTCGCGGCGTAGGAGAATTGGTCAATCACCTCTTCGATATCTGCGATGGTCATCTCCCTCGGTGTTCCGAACGCCACCTTCTGCAATGCTCTTTCTAGAAGACCGTTGCCAATGTTCAGCGGAATTGGCGATGGTGCAATAGTTTGGTCGAAAAATCCTCGCTCGCCCGCTTTCGGAGGGCTTTGTCGACCTGGATGAACAAGCTGGACGATGGTGGGTGTCCCCTCCTGCTGTGATGTAAGAGCCCACTGCTTCCAGACGTCACGCGTCGTCTCCGTGAGTGTGGGCTTCGCAACGACCGACTTGAAGGATCCACGATATTTGCTCGAAACTTCAACATTGCCTAGGGCAATGTCAGCGCCAGATATGACAAACCTTCTAATACGTATGACCTACCAGTCAAGACACCTCCCCAACCTCCAGACCCCCATTTGGTGTAGGCTGAAATATGCGCATCGCCAGGATCTGCATTCTCTGCCATATCCTCAGCCATGGCAGCCTGCGAATAAACGTCAGAATGATTTTCGAGTGTTTACATAGAAGCCCATACCTTCACCAGGCGGTTGGGGAAGACCACCCCTGAGGGCGTTGTGATGGGAGTGTGCAACAGTGAAGTCATGCTGAGAGCTTGGTGCAATATTATCAAGATTGTTTGATACCGGTTTCAAGCAAGAGTGATGGACCAGAGATTGTTATATACGCCTTCTTTGCACGTTGTGCACGGAGCTGTTGGCTTGGTAAGAAATTTTGTAGCGTCAAATCGACTAGAACAGTTGCGCGCGGTGCTACTACGAACTTGACTCGGGCGTTTCTCCATCGCATGTTTCATTTAATGAACCATTGCGGCCAGGGCTTTAATCGGCTCGCGCGCGACAATGGCGACGGAGATTGCGTTGTTCGCTGTGCACGATTCTGGACGGACGAAAACGGATTGAACCTCGGCAAGTTTGGCCACACGTAGTGCAAAATTGTTCACAAATCTTTTTCCATCGAGAGCTTTACATAGTAATTGTCAAGTAACGGGACAATAATTAATCCGTTCAGACGACTCCGGCTGAACAAACTATCCGCTCTGGCTATCTTTCGATGTCCTTGATTGCGCCTTCACTGTACCTTTTCGCCCTCCATGCAGGTTGCGACTATCGCGTACCTCTAGCGGCGATATTGCATCTAAATTTTCAATGTCAGACACGCGGTCGTTTGCAGTTCGGTCAAGCAGCTGATCTTCACTGCGTCTTGCCAGCCTCTATCTATTGGATATGTCAGCTCTGAAATGTCAGCGGTCTTCAGGTTTTGCACACCATCAGAACCCAAAGGAAAGCTCGATCTGGCGAGCGAGCAGATAATGCTCAGGTATAAGATGAGAACTTACAGCGCTTGAGCAGTCTGTACTGCTGTTTGTCGTCATGACCCGATCCATCAGTACAACCTTCATTGCATCCGGTACTGTAAACTCTTCCTCTGCATCCCTGATCCGCTGGCCCTCTGCACTATTCGTCGCAGCGTAGCCTTGCATAAGATGAAGATCGTCTTCGAAAGACATCTCCACCATCGCATCCCATCCCAGATCTTTCGGGTAACCAACAAGTAGCACAGGCGCGTCTGGAGTGTTCTTGTACTTCGATGCAAGAGTCGCTCCCATTCTATCCCCAAAGCCAGAGCTACATCGTTCGACGTAGCGCAGGGTTGTCGTTATAGGCATGTGAAGACCCATCACATCTTTCACAATGGGGAGGTACTTGGTTTCCATGTGCTCTCTGAACTCACCAGGAGTGAAGTCTGGTCGGCGAGTGTAGAACATGAGGATGGTAAGCGCCATCTCCGTCAAATCTGGCGACAGACTTCGACGATGATCACTGACCGGGTATAAGAGACCACCGATGGTAATCAACTCCCATACGTTGACTGTCGATACTACAAGAGCCGCTAGGGGAAACGCTTATAGAACCGGCAACGGAGCTACCAGTCGTTGATAGGCTTTGCTGAAGGTAGCGTGGTACACGAAGACTTACGTCAGTTCGAGAATAGAAGAATGGTGCGAGGGTCCTGATGATTTTGGCCGGGGTTTGAGCTGTCAAGTAAATATACCTGGAGGACGGTCGACCTGGCTAAGACATCTTGCTGCGGACCCACGGCACTTTGCGCGATAGAACTGATGCCCCTTGCTGAGGAGAGACTATGCGTTCAGCGTTATTCGAGCGCGAAGCTGCCATGAATCGTGCGCACTTGCCGCACCACAAAACCACTTGTCGTCTTCCAGGCGATCTCCGAGGTCTCAAAGTTCAAGCGGAAGAGGACGAAAACAGGTTCAGTGTGACTGTTGGTCGGACTGCAGCTGGTCAGTTGGTGACAGCAAAAGTGTTTCATCTGTGGCCTTTGTCTACGTCTACGATGACTTCCAACGTGATTTGACGATCAGACCGGAAGTAGACGCCCACTGACGCGCGGCGACGTCGGAAGACTAAGCAAGGGGAACAATGGGAAAGTCTACATCGACTGCATTAGACGTTTCATTTCAAGACTCGCCGGGTAATCTGCTATGCAAGCCTGCGGCGTTGTTGCAACTGCTGAGCGCCGTATGATTACCCGATTCGGCCAGCCGCTCTGCCCCGCACCTCAACTGGTGAGGAGACTCGGTCAAGCACTCACCGAATCTTCCGTCCACACACCACCAGGCTTGAGGAGAGGGACGGCCCGCGAACCCGCGGGCGCCAGCTTTGGGGGTAGAATACCAGGGCTTATTTAACAATGATCGGATTCACAATGACATTCGTTGTACACTCAGACGTCATTGAGACTCCAATTAGTATCACAACTCGCGACCTGCAAGATGAAGTTCCGCGATGGTAAGGACGCAACGCTGAGGCAGGAAGGATGACGCTGACACCATAAAGGCATGTGGTTGGTGAATGACCAGTTCACAGTCCAGCATGCGGAAGAGGTATACTCGGTCACGCCACGCGAAGACAAAAAAGCTGTGGTGCTCTTGGCGCCTACGAGGAAAATCTTCTCTCGAGGCGACACCCTCAATCTTGCAACTCTCTCCGTGGAGCTAGAGGCACAGTTCGATGGCGTGATATCCCTCGAGATCACTCACCATGCTGGTGCTCGACGACTCGGACCAGACTTTGATTTGTTCCCGGATGGACGACCTGAATCGACTGGCGAAGTCAAGAAAAGCGCGGATGGGAAGGGGACCACCATCACTTCTGGATCGCTCAGTGCGACTGTCAGTGGTGACGACCATACTTTCGACATCAAGTTCCATGCTACTGATGGCTCAAAACACCTGACGTCTCTCCTCAATCGCAGTGTTGGCTTTGCGTATTCGCCTGCTCTTAGCACGCCAAAGCAGGTCGAAGATTTGAGCGCACGCAAACACTATGTGTTTACGCAAACGGAACTTAGTGTTGGTGAGTCCATTCACGGCCTTGGGGAGAGGTTCGGTGCATGGAACAAAGTTGGTCAGAATGTGGAAGTGTGGAACGAAGATGGTGGCACTTCTAGTGAGCAGGCCTACAAGAACGTTTCTTTCTGGTTGAGCTCGAGAGGGTATGGCGTTTTCATTGACACACCAGATAAGCTTGACATGGAAATTGGAAGTGAGCGATGCTCAAGACTGCAAACCACTGTTCAAGGACAGCGGCTGAAGTGGTGAGTCTAGTCTCTAAAAAATCCCTATATCTCGAGCCCGCACTAACAGGCGAGAGGTATCTCATCTACGGACCAACACCAAAGGAGGTACTAACCAAGTATTCCATCCTGACTGGCAAGGCCAATCGCGTTCCTGCATGGTCTTACGGTCTCTGGCTCAGCACCTCATTCACTACTTCTTACGATGAGGATACCGTCAATCACTTTGTTTCGCGCATGTCAGAGTCTAAGATTCCTGTCGAGGTCTTTCATTTCGATTGCTTTTGGCTTCGTGCTTTCCACTGGTGTGATTTTGTCTGGGATCCCGAGTCCTTTCCCGACGCCAAGGGGCAGATCCAACGCGGAAAAGAAGCAGGTCTTTTCAATAAGGTTTCGGTATGGACAAACCCCTATGTTGGACAAGCAAGCCCCGTATTCAAGTACGCAGCCGAAAGGGGCTATCTGCTCAAGAAGACCAACGGCGATGTATGGCAATGGGACCTGTGGCAGACAGGTATGGCCGTGGTTGATTTCACAAACCCTGAAGCTTGCAAATGGTTCAGTGGCTGCATGGAACAACTGTTCGATATGGGCGTGGATTCGATCAAGACCGACTTCGGCGAACGCATTCCAACCAAGAACGTTGTGTGGCACGACAAGAGCGTGGACCCCAGTCGAATGCACAACTACTACGCCTTTATCTACAACAAGCTGGTATATGAAGCGGTGCAGAAGCGATTCGGCAAGAATGAAGCTATCCTGTTTGCACGGACGGCCTGCGCTGGGTCCCAACGCTTTCCACTTCAGTGGGGCGGCGACTGCGAGTCCACGCCCGCTGCGCTTGCTGAGTCAGTACGAGGAGGTTTGAGTCTTGGCTTGGCGTCTTTTGCGTTTTGGACCAGCGACATTGGTGGTTTCGAAGGCAGTCCACCTCCATGGATCTACAAACGTTGGGTCGCTTTCGGACTACTGAACTCTCACAGTCGACTTCACGGATCAAACTCATACCGTGTGCCCTGGCTGGTAGACAGCTCCTCCGAAGAACCAGAGAGTTGTACAGATGTTCTCCGACACTGGGTCCAGCTCAAACGTCAACTGATGCCGTATCTATACGCTCAGTCCATCGAAAGCGTTACGAACGGGTGGCCAACGAGCGTCCGTGCAATTGCTCTTGAATTTCCCGACGATCCTACCTCGTGGTACTGTGATCGCGAATTTATGGTTGGTAGTCAGATATTGGCTGCACCTGTCTTTGAAGAAGACGGTAGCGCTGAATATTATCTACCACCAGGACGATGGTTCAGCTTCTGGGACGGTAAGGAAGTTCAGGGCGGCAGATGGATTCGTGAGAAGTATGGTTTCCTCCAAACGCCGTTATTTGCGCGTGGAGGAACTGTACTAGTTCTGGGACAAGCAGAAGGCTCTGGCGGGTTTGGCTATGATTGGCTGACCTCTGGAGGTGAGGTGCGTCTATACGGCGTCAAGGAGGGTGACAAAGCCGTGGTGGTGGACACCAATGGCGCGGAGAAGGGCGTCCTCGAAGTTGACTCCAATGGTGAGCTCACAGGTATGGACGCCTTGAGCGGCGAGTGGAAGATCTCGAAATTTGAATAGGATAGCGGCCCGCTTACGGCGGACGCTCTGCTACAAGGAGCGTACGGAGACGGAGCATGCACAATCACTACCTGAAAGTAGAGCCGCACAACGGTTTTCTGATCAGATGCCAGTGTCCTTGTAGACAAGAGTGACATTCAATGCCAACCACACATATAGCCACCGGCTATTGATGAAGCGAGGGGGCGGGGGTACACAGAGCCCGCCGTCGATTGGCGGGAAATCAAGCATTCCCTCCCGCGCGCACCCACCCCCGCTTACGCTACTGTACCCCAGTTACCCTATTCTGACCCCAGATTATCACGTTTCGAATCAACAAGCTCCGTAGCATGACCCACTTCATTTTTTGTTGGCGGCTGGCAGCCCGTTCATGGAGTCTAGGTGCGCTTTCCCGGCTCTAAACATTTGTGGCGTGGTGTAACATGCATGATCAGCGTTGTACACGAGGGTGGCTATGTGTTAGATGAGGATCTTTAATAGCTGGGGGCTCCACCTCGAACAGCTTTTGTAGTTCTCAGATCTTCTGCTTATTGTCCTCGGTGGCCATTGGTAGAAATGGGTCTTCTTTTCAACGTCGTTTTGGCGGTCTTCGCCGCTAATGGAAGTTTCCTATTCGGATACGACAGTGGTGTGATGACGATTGTTATTCAATCACCTCACTTTCTGCACATCTTCAAAACAAACGCAGAGTCGAATATTATAGGTGCTATCAATGCGACGTTTTCGGGGGGTGCGGTGTTTGGGTCACTGATGTCTGTCGCCAAATCACATAAGAAGAGAACAAACTGACAGCAGACAGGGGTGGGTTTACGATGGACAGTCTTGGCCGCAGGAAGACAATAATGGTGGGAGCAATGATCAATCTCGTTGGAGCAATTCTTCAATCGTCGGCACAAAACCTGGCTATGATTCTCGTCGGGCGCATCATGGCCGGTTGGGCTGTAGGTGTACTGTCCATGTCTGTTCCAATCTACCAATCTGAGTGTGCCCATCCAAAGACTAGAGGCAAGTCATCACTTTTGATTTTTGAGCACTTGCTGACCCTTGGCCAGGTCTCATTGTTGGTATATCTCAACAAATGATCGGAATTGGTTTCATCGTCTCGACCTGGGTAGGTTACGGGTCATCGAAGGTCCCTGCTACCAGTTCCTTCTCATGGCGCTTCCCGCTTGCTTTCCAGTGCGTTCCATGTCTTATGATCATCTTCGGCATCATGTTCTTCCCAGAATCACCACGTTACTTGGTTGAAACCGACCGTAGTGATGAAGCACTGAGAGTTTTACAAAAACTGCATTACAACGGAAGCAACGAGGACTGGATCAACCAAGAGTTCAACGATATCAAGCTCACCATCGATGCCGAGAGAGCAATTACAGCACCAGGCTGGGCGATCATGTTCAAAGTAAAAACATGGCGTACGCGCTTAATGCATGCGACTCTCATTCAGATTTTCACACAAATGACTAGGTAAGTGGAAGTATAATCTGACGTTGAAAGAGAGTATACTAATTTTTCCACCGTAGTATCAACGTCATTGGCTATTATTCGACCATCATGTACAAGAACCTGGGTATTGAGGGTGATCAAAACCTTCTTGTCACCAGCATCTACAACATCGTCGGTCCTATCTTCAACTTGATCTTCATCACTTTCATCCTCGATCGGGTAGGAAGGAGAAAGCCCCTACTAATCGGTACGATTGGTATCAGTATCGCGCTTATCTGCGAAGCCGCTGTAGGCTCACAAATCGAAGGAGCGACGGGCTCGCGCAAGAAAGGTCTATCTGCAGCGGGAGTGTTCTTCTTGTTCCTGGTATCTTGCATCTTCAGCTGCTCTTTTGGTCCGATTTCTTGGGTTTATGCCTCAGAGATCATGCCACTTAGCATTCGAGGACGTGGATCAGCTTTCGCTACAGGTATCGGTAATTGGCTCGTTGGAACGATCTGGTCGCAGGTATCTCCTGTAGGTCTTAACAAGACCAAGTGGAGGTTCTACTTCATCTTCGTGGCTTGGAACTTGCTTATTACTTTGCCGACCGTCTTCCTCATCTTTAAGGTACGTCAAGTACTGTCTTCTCTCCTGAAACAATGGCTAAACATTCGTAGGAAACGAAGCAGAAGTCTCTTGAGGATATCGATCTGCTTTTCGGCGAGCGCGCGTTGGGCACTCTACCTGACGACCTGGACGATAAGCAAAAAGAAATTGAGCTCGAGAGGATTCAAAATGCAAGAAAGATTCTTGCGAAGGATAGTGTGACCGCGGTGCACTAGTGCAACGAATTCGATAAAACGGAAGAGATTTTCTGAAGAAAAAATGGGGGTCGAGGGTGTGGGAATCAAAGTGAGCGGCGGTTTGTGCCTGGTGAAGATAGAGTTGATTGCGAAGCACTATCCATACCAATGCTCGAGCCATTGGTATGCCAATGATCATACAAATGGATGATGTTTGCGTCGTGACCTTTCATCATTCACGATTCAGACTTAGTATCTATGAGAGACCTTGCAGGCTATTGATCGGAACGGTAGGAATCGACAGCTTTCATTTGAGCTCAATTGTGGGATACTTTCTATATGCTGTTACACGACCAATAAAAACAGGACGAATAATAAAATCGAAGCTTATCTACCTAGATCTGGCCCTGCTCACCAGTCACCTAGTGTATCATAACTCCCCATAATTGGTCACCTAAAGTCGAGCTCGCCGTTATTTGGCCTCCTCGTCGACTCTACTAGGATTGTTTCCGCTCTGATTTGACTCTTGAGAGCTCACGCTGCTACTGTCTGTTCTTATGGTCATCTTAACCTCGGTCACAGTGACGACAAAATCCCAGTTCAGTGGTGTCTCTACACCATACGGACCTACGTGCGACTCATCGTGATCCGGCAAAGGTTCCGATACTAACTCTAAGTGTTTCGTCAGTCAGGAGATCTGATTTAACATAGAGCCATTTGTACCGCTTGCACTCGTCACCTCGGGTTTCTTTTTATCAGTTGCTGTCTCTGAGGAGTCAGGTGCAGTATACGTCCTTCTCAAGCAAGGACTTTGTAACGGTCTTCGAGTCGTGTATTTTGGATATCCGCTGAGTCCTGTCAGAGATCCAATTTTCTTCAACATTCTGTTGCTCAGTAGTGCAAACGTGGTCGCAGTCTTTGGCTCCCAATCGCACTCTTTTTATGTTCAGCTTTGCAGCTTCCAGGGTTCCTGGGGCTGTAACAGTATCAGAACATTCAAGGATTTCAGGCATAGTTCACCGGCGCGTGTTCAATTTGAGATAATCCCATTCAAATCTTGGCCACGTCATATAAACTTTTGTGTTCAGGCATAGCAATGCTGGACAACGAGATCTGCATGAGACAAGTGGATGCATTCCAATACTACATGTGCGTAACGCTTCCGCGTGATTCTTGACACATCGTGTAGTTCTCTCTTAAAGTTGGTGATCGATTTTAAAACGAATTGATGAAGTGAACCACACCCTTCGCGTGCAGTTCACGCGGCTTTTCTGATTGTACCTCACCCGGCACTTTGTGTTTCTCCATCATGATTTTATGTCGAAGTAGACAAACGATTACCGGGTGCATACTTTGGACATGCTTTTTCCGCTCATCCTAGCTGCATCATGTCCCGTGAGATCTATAGCAGACGCCATGGACGTGATGGGTTGGTGCACGTCAAATTTCCTGAAATATTCGTCACCGCCTGAACACCGATGGCCGGACGGAGGTCTTCGGTCAACCAGAACGTGCTCAATAGGCTCACGTTTCACCAGATTCTCAGCTTGACAACTACGCTGATCTTCCCTGTCACCGGGTCTGCGATAAGAAATAGTTCCGGACGAGGGATTGCAGGATTGCTGATGAGTGCTCGAAACGTCAACATTCATTGTGTTGTCCTAGTTTTTATTTTGGAGGGAAAATGCCTGGATATTGGCAGTCTCATCTCAATCTAGGTCGAGCATTTAAACCTTTGCTCGCTCACGGGACGTCTGCTTCTGTGACAGCGGAAAAGCGACCGCAAACCCTTAGCGAAATGTTGACAGCGAACTTACACGTCACAGCCATAATTGTATTTGGAAGGAAACTCCGTTTGATTGATGATAGTAAAAACAGCTGAGGTGTCGAAGCGTGCGTTTGACTGACTTGTAAGTAATAAGCTTCACGTGTGGCACAAGACTCACACATACTGCCATAGGCCGGGACGAAAGAATGAAGATACTCCCGCCAGTCTTAGTTGTAATTTTTTGCTCATGTTGAACACTAAGACCTCTTGTGACGCTGTTGTGTAACCGGTCAATGATCCCGGTTTGTGGCCCAATAACAAGTGTAGAACGTCAGACAAAGCGAGTACCCATCCTACCAACACACAGCCCAGATGACAGAACAAAAGCTCTCGTTCGCTTTCCGTGATGTTGAAGTCTTTTATCTTTGAACACCATTGATTGACATTGCCGGATGCCCTTATCCCTTGCCAAACCACAATCACCAATAACCGTGGACTTTGAGATAATCGAGTTTCTTTGCCTTATGCAAATTCTTTGCTGCTGCTTTGACTTTTGCCTCACTTTCTTCGAACTTCCTCTTTGCCTCCTCCAATTTTTCTTTCACTTTTTCGTGCTCATGTGTTGCGTCTACGTGCGCTCTGGTTGCCATTTCCACGGCATTCTGCTCTCCCCATTCTGATCCGAGTTCAGGATCTTTTTTATCGTAGGCTGAGGCAAAACAAGCCAGTGGCATGAGCCTTTCGCTAAAGTCTTCGTAGTAAGGTTGATACGACAGCTGTCTTTGACTGCGATGAGGGCGGTGAGAAGGTTGATGATAGTAGGCCATGCTTTTTTTGAGAACAAGTTCGGCAAAAGTGAGAAGTTTTGGCCACTTTCAAGGGTTTGGGCACTGAGATAACTTTGCTGACCGCTAAGAGCTTCGCACTGCCCGCAAGGCCAGCCCGTTACTTATAGCAAGATTGAACCTGCTCCAAACATGCGCTAAAGGCAGCCGTCTATTGCCGGCGCTTGCTTCGATGGCAAGCGGAAACACTTGATAACTATTTACATGCATTTCCGTGGGCAAACGTCAATTTGGACACAAACTCCACGATTGCTGCGCTACGTTTGCGCATCAGCGATCAGAGCCGCCAAAAATCGTTCCACTACATTCGGACATCCACCCATTTCTGTTCTAGATATCGGCAATCAAAGTAGCCTGGTGACAGCCAACTACGGGACAGAATGACGACAGACATTTTGCTGGCACACATGGAATCATGCTATAATGCACGTAAAACAACGGCAGATAAAGCGCCCGGTATAAAGTTCCGGCGACGACTGGTCATTCTGTTCATGGAGAAGACTGCGTAATGCCGGTAAGCAATTGGCTGTCCCCTTCTTTGGAACTACTGTTGGGTTCCTTTGTACGTTCTGCCAAGGTGCTGCACTACGTTGTGTCCGCCAGTCACCGAAACGTGGGAATGCGAAGAAGACAATAACCGAACCGGCGCGCGTACGGCAGAACGCATGGCGAAAGGAACCGCATGAAAGCGCCGGAGCCTGTCAGTAAAGGGTCGCAGTGTGGTGACTCCACAGCCTACCAATGTCAATGCGATGTGATGCATGTCGAACATCTCCACCAGGACTGTCGTTGCTCAAAAGTAGCCTTTACTAACATCGGTTTATTTTGAACGCACTCTTACAATTCAGCATGAGACAGACCTCTCCAATGATTGAACGTTCTTTTGGATATAAATTATCGTTGAAGGCGACCAAACACCAGAGCTGCATGGTGCATTGATGATGTCTTTCATACTGGAGCGTTCTTCTGAGGACAGGAACCAAGCAACATGGTCAGGCAGCAGAAAGCTATTCGAGCAGAACAAACTTAGTATATATATCAAATATCATTTGTCATCTCCACATACGACCATAGGACGTTGAAAACAAGGCTTCCCGTTCGCTCAGCCCTATTTAAGCAACGTACCGGCGGATTAGTAGTTAGGTGGGTGACCACTAGCGAATACCCGCTGTTGTATGTGTATTTTTTTTTCCACCCGATCTCTCTGTTCGTATCTGTCTCTCCTTTTGCTGTTGTCGTTCGATCGTATGGCAGAAATGCTACGGGATACGCGTTGAGACGACGCGTCGACGAGCAAGTCCGAACGCCATCGTCCACGTGGTAAAGTAAGACTATAACGCTGTACCAGCAACGATATACGTGTGTTCTAACGACGTCTAGGCAGGGCTTCGTGCACACCAGGCTGCCTGCTCCTTCGAAGTCCAAAGAAACTTCTTTCCTTGGAAGTCGCTCTGATTCCAAACAGGTCATCCGCAATCACTTTTGCCTCGAAACCAAAATTCTTTTTGCGCTTTTCGTAAATCTCAAGGGGAAACTCGAACTTCTCGCGATGCTTTCGAATACAGTCAAGTGCTGGAGGCTTCCCCGACTCACATGCCAGGTCAAGTGCAGTTCGCCTATTGCAGACGATTCCTGTGATGTCTTTGGTAGAACACTCGAGGAGCACATCGAGAGCTTTGTATGAGTTCTTACACATAGCCCAATGGATCGAGTATTTCTTTGCGCCAGGACACGGCTGGCCTAACATTTCGGGCTTCTGTTCGAGCTGGAGCCGCACGGCCGCAGCATCGTCATCTTCGATCGCGATGCAGAGCTGTCCCTGTATCTGAGCACTTTGATCAGGCGCCCGGTCGATTGCTTCTTGTGTTTGATCCCTGTGATGTTCTATGTGAGGTCTCTGCTCTTGATGCAACTCCATTTCGGCTTGTGACCCAACGTCATCGCTTGGCGACAAGGACGTTTGCTCTCGCAACTCAGCTCTTCGAACGCGGGACGTCGGCTCTACCAAAGATTTCGATCCTTGCGGGGCGCACGAAACAACTTCGGCGATAGCAGGGGGGCTTATCACGACAATCTGAGGAGTTGAGTCCGTGTGGTGACGGTGTAGGCTGTGAGCACTCTCAACATTTCGTGACGCGGGCGGTTCCCCAGACGACTCTCCATGGATAGCATCTTGTGAGCTGTGATAGTCTGAACAGTACAGATCCGAAACGTTGTCGTGGTGCGTGTAGCTTTCAGGCGCGACCTCATACGAGCTCCAGTCTTTCTGAATGTACGCAAGTCTCTTGCGTAACCTTGATGCCTCCATTCTTTTGCTGCGATCGATGCGTAAGACGTCTTGAAAGGTGACATTTAGTATCATTCGTACATATTTCAGCTCCTTCTGATGTGCATAAGTGTTTATAAGCAGCTCTTCCGACCACTCAATGAGTTTGGGATGAACGGTAGCGCGAAGAGCAGGTATTGTGCCTGGGATTTTGCCAACGTCTGGGACACTGTTTGAGAAGCCACATTTGCGATTCAAACGATGTTTCCAGGAAAGTTGGTCGTTTGTTACGTAGGACAGAGGCTCCTTTCCACCGCCCTTGGAACTGACTATCAACCAGAACTTTAGCTGTGTGACTTCTGCTGGACCGTTCCTTATGAAAGCAAGAACCATCAGAGCTAAGATACCTACAGACCAAACGTCACCGTCTCGACCTGTCCGGCTGAATTTTTCTTGCTGGGTCTCGGGAGCCTAATACAGGCCTGGCGGTCTGGTTGCTGGCAAGGTAGAAGACACGGAACAAGTCGTTGATCCAGGAGTGATGCTAGCCCCTTGGTTGGCTTCTATCTTCCGTGCTAGACCGAAGTCACTGACCTTCCAGGTTAGGTCCTATTGACTCTGATCAGCCGATTTATGGTAGCTCAGCGACGCGCTTGTAAATGACATTACATCGTCGGATGGGATGTGGCCAGGCTTGATTGTGGTATAATTCGACTTAGACACAAGCCATTTCAGGAACAATAATCGTAATTCCCCACGATCCTGGTGCAGGAATAGCGCAAGCAGTGCTCTTCACGAAGATGTGCCTGTCGTTGCCTGGATACATTTTTCGGTGAATTTGTCGGAGTTTGTAGGATTCGAGACCATCCCCTCGTCAGAAACATTACTGGAACTGGATGTTGGGACAGGCCTGACCCCGGAGTCAACGTGTCCAGCAAGAAGCTTTTTGAAAAGCAGTTCCAACGACCTGTATTGAGTATCTCAATGAGTTCTGTTCTCGGTAGGAAGCAGCGAGACGGTTCGACGTTCGTGCGCTCGACGGCGGCTTGCAGAACATCTTGAAAAGTGGCAAAGAATCAAGGGACGTCTCTAAAACGGCACTCCTTAAACTAGCCTTCAATGCAGCAAACAACACTTCGCAAAACTTAACGTTAAGCGGCCCGTCATCCCTCGGCAGCGTTGAATGTAGGATATCAAGCTCGACAGGGAACCGTTGGATAAATCCCATCACTGCCGGTACATTCAACATAGCATTGACAATGTCAAGTCCTAGACTCGTGGCCATCGACTCTTCAATATGCCTTGCAGATTGGGCTATGAGAGCTCGGAATTCCTCGTTCGTCATCATTAGAACTCCGATTGCGTCATTTACTCTTGGATCGGGATGCAGTACGGGTAAAAGAGCCTTATCAAGTCTGAAGATGATGTCGAAAAAAAGCCGCGTCCGCTCAGGATTGTTTGTCCTAGCGCACATCTCCTTCATGATTTCGACCAGTGCATCCGCTACGTCGTCGTCCAACCCCAGAGATTGACTGGAGTATATGAGTCTTGTCAGAAGCTGAGGCAACGATTTTGCTGCTTGACAAAGCATTGTTCGGCATCTTGATCGCTTGTTGGCGCTAACAAGATATACCTGGGGGCTGATAGGTATAGTGAGTAACGCTTGCGCGAGTTGCTGCGCATCTCTCCTTTTCAGGAACCATCCATGCATGCCAGTGCTAGTGCCGAAGTCTAGCCGGACCCAGGGGATATTCAGAGGTATGTAGGTGGATCCTGAGGCCTGCTCAAGCTCCAGTACAATTGCTTCCGTCATATCCATCTCTTTCAAAGAGAAGATCTCTTGCGTGTCCTCGTTGATATCGATACTTGCAGCGAACTCAGCGAGTGCTTCCACTCTACCATTGACAGGGCTGAACTGAAAAATTCTTCGGTTGTGGGACGTGGAATGAGTTGTAGACAAGGGCGCGGACGATGGTACTACGAACGTGTTGGGTGTTAAAGTCGATTTGAGTTGCATTAGTGGAAAGTGCGGTTCCATGTCCAGGTCGCTATCATCGTCTTTTGCTATCGAAAATCGTAGATTCGGGGTTGGGGATGGGTCCCCAGTCAACCTGGTACTTGGGTCCGGTTGACCTTATTACAATTTTCCCCGAATCCTTTCTTTTCCCAAACGTCCCACAATTCCAATGATGAGTACCCACGAACGATGTATTGGCAGCCATGCCTGTCCGTCCTGGAAGCACAAGGAACCAGTCCGCGTGAAGTCGATGTGGTACGCTTGCAGCAGTCTACCGAACTGAACCCAGCTTGCTGACTTTGTAGAGACTGTCGGTATTCGATCATCAATGAGTAGATACGGACGTCGAATCGACGGTGGTGATTGAAGGTCTGGTGCTTCTAAGCGGCGTAGGAGGCGGATCTTCGATGTAATGCGGATTCCTGCTGTTACGAACCCTCCAGTTCCTCCGTCAGTCAGTTTATCAATGGCCTTATTTCTCTCGGACAGACTAGCCCTCCAAATTAGTAGAGGGCCAACAACTCTTAAGAGGGCAACAACGGCTACGCCAGCTGCAACCCACGTGCCCACAACGCTCGCTATGTCAGTCGAGCCAGCCATCTTTGTTCCTTATACCGGGTTGATCCTGCCGGAAACCTTTCTTCTTTTGATACGCAGCTGATTATACAACCTCGCGCGTGCTTGCTTATCGAATTTCGGTGTTCTAGGCGGATTGTAGGGCGGGCCCTGGGGGCTTGCAGAAGGTCTCGACTGCGCTACATGATAAGGCTGGGGTTTTGTAACGACCACCGACGTGATACGGGATTAGTCAATTGTGCCACGCTTTGCGTCAGCCGCATCGACTCGGACGATATGCAGTCAACAATAAGCTTATTTGTCGAGCACTGCAAGGGAAGCGCCCGCGCGGGCTTACAGATCCTTGCACTCAGACTGCCAGTTTGAAGCCTAATATATACCAGATAGGAATAGCACTTTATTATGTGCAGTAACTAGATAAACCAAGCCTGTCCGATGAAGTTCCCGAGTTGCAAGAGGGGTGCCTGAACGGACAAGAATACGATTTGCCACACCCGAGGTTTTTCTCTTGTAAAAGATCACCGAATACTCGGTGCCAGCGCCTTCGTATTTCAGATCGTTACGGAGGGCG
>SAUA01000220.1:0-28769 GCA_004335185.1 Phoma sp. RAV-16-625 | reverse complement strand
AAGGGGGTGGTTGGACTCGGCCGGCGGCGGGGGGGGCGGGGCCGGCTCGCGCGCGGGGGCGCCCGGGGGGGCGGGCCGGGGGGGGGGGGGGGGGGGGGGGCGGTTGAACACGGGGGGTTGGTGGCCTTGGTGAGCAGATCGAAGGGAGGTTTTGGGTTTGGAGGAGATCAACGATGCCCGACTCCAACAGTCATGCGCAGGCACTCGAGGTATGGGTTGGAAGAACTCCAGAAGACGTGTATAGTATGTGTATGAAAGACGTGCAGCTCGAATACTCGCTCGTATCAAGGCGGTGGAGCGCAAAAATTGCGCCAATGTAAGACTCGGATAGGATAGGGCGGGAAACCTCAGCAACATACAAGCTCATCGGCATTGCAAACAGGCACTGAGTGTATATTAGAAGGACTCAAACAAGGCTCGAAAGATTCTTCATTACAAAAAGTATACGGCAGGGGTATCTGGAAACCACATGTATGCAAGCCGCTATGCAATATAAAGCAACGAGCCTTTTACAGGCAAACAACAATCGTCTTCTATTCTATATCACGCAACGACGTCAACTTCTTAAAACTGCACCTGGAACTTCGGATTCGTCCTGATGCGCTCTCCATACAGTCTGAACAGCACGGGCACAGGGATGAAGCACAGCGCAACGAAGCCGAGCAGCGAGTTTCCCCAGCCCAGGCCGAGCTTGTCGTACATGTCAAGACCGGCGAGGGGCAGCACGGCGCCGAAGACGGAGCGCAGGACCGTATTGGCGGCAATGGCGGACGCGGCGTGCACGGTGAAGGCGTCGACCAGGTAGGTCTGGATGGTCATCATGGCGGTGAGGTTGCCTACGCCGATGAAGGCTGTGCCGATGATCTGGAGGGTTGTTAGTGGGCTGGCTCATTATTTAGGAGTGGGGAGGACATACAGGTGCAATCCAATGTACGCCGTAGTAAGTTGTCCAGCCGTAGAGAAAGATACCGAACGGTAAGCTGACAGCGCCGGGGATGGTGAGGAACATGGGAAGACGGTGTTCGGGCTTCGCGTTGCCCTTGGCCTGGTGCTTCTTGATGTTCTTGTCTGACGTGGTTCCGAGAACGCCCATGCCTAGGATCATGCCGACACCCATACCCAGATACGCGAGGCCGACCGCGCCGGAAGAGAAGTGGTATTGTCCTTCAAACACAAACGTCATGGTTGTGAAGAATAGGTACAAGATACCGTAGTTGACGGAGATGTACAGCGACATGAGAAACACAATCGGTGAGAAGAAAAGCATCTTCATAGGGCGCGCAATGGCGCGCAAGAACACCTCTTTGGGCGACAGACCGTTGTTGAGTTTCGAGCGGAGTTCCATGTTGCCGGTCTCCTTGCGCAGACGGGCAACCTTCTTGTCCAGGATAGCTTGATGGAACGTCTCACGTCCAACGAGAGCAAGAGAGACGCCAAAGACACCGCCAAAGATGGCCAGGATCCAGAACACCCAGCGCCAGGAGAGCGACTCGACGAGGAAGCCACCGCAAACAGGTCCAATAATAGGTCCAAGCAGGGGCCCCATAGAGTAGATTGCCATGGCACCAGCACGCTCTTGAGGGGGAAACATGTCGGCAATGGTCCCTCCACCCAATGTTAACGGCGAGGCACCAGCACAGCCAGCAAGCAGTCGAAAAGCAATGAGCATGCCCATGGATTTGGACAAGGCGCAGCCAATATTGAAGACGATGAAGAGAACGTTGCAGATGTTGTAGATGGGCACGCGTCCGTACATTTCAGACATGGGTGCGATGACGAGAGGACCTGAAGCAGGTGTCAGTTTGAGCAAGGAGTATCGATTGGAGCAACGTACCGATGGCGAATCCAAGGAGATACACAGATACGACAAACGTAGCCATAAGGTTGGACTCTTCGTGGAAAGCACGCATGACCTGCGGTACACCAGGCGCAAAGAACGATGAAGCCAAAGGTGTGATGAAAGTGACAGCTCCCAGCGCAGCAATGATGGTCCATTTCTTCCTCGCTGGCCAGTTGAGAGGATTCGCAGGATCGTCGGGTCCGTCCCAGTCGACAATGTTTGGATCTCGTACCTCCTCTTGTGCAGCTGCGTCGGCGCTCAGTGTGCGTTCATCAGTGTGTGTCGATAGTGCCTGGCTTTGCGCGCCTTTCTCTACGTCTGCGGTGTATGTGTCGGCATCTTGTCCATGTTGGTATGCTTCGCTAGCCTTCTCATCCTGGAGATCCTGTGCTTCCCGTGTGGCATTTGGGAATGTCGCTGGCGTTGCCATGTTGTAAGGTTTGAAACGGTATGCTATAAGATGACCTGTTAGTATATTTGCGCAAGGCTACACTTTGGAACCTGACATAGCAAGAAAGGCTACCCTTGCTGGAGGCTTACCTACCGTTAGTGAGCAACTATTAGCAACCTGTTGTCGAAAAGGCCGAGCTGCAGCTGTTGTATACTTAAAACCAGCGTGCGTGCAGTGGTGTTCAAGTAACAGCGTCAATCAAGGAGAAGGCCATCGACTCGGAGCTTATCCCAGGAATCCAGCCAGCGGGGGAAGGAGGTAACGACCACCCATCTCGGATGGTCCGAAAGCGAGTGCGCATCGCACTCGCACTACATGTTGGGCCAACACACCAATCACAGCGAGCGCTGGCTGACTAGAAGCCGCGGATCCTGCTTGGAAGAAGCTTAGGCACGGTCGAGACAAGCTTGAGCGCGGCAGAAAGCACGCCTCGACGGAGATAAATGGAGGGTCGGCAAAAGTGGTAGCCGATGGGCTTTAGGCATTCCACTTCAAGCAAGGAGAGTGGAGGTGCAAGCGAATGTGCCGTCGGATCTTCGAAAGCAGTCGTCGATACGATCTTTACGGTGTCCCCACTTCTCCTATTAAACGTGCGCATGCTCCGGGACTGGTGTTTGCTGTCCGTCTATGAGAGGTAAAGGTGCTGATATCGGTGTTTGGTGCACTCCGCGGAGGGATTGTGATTTGACTACCTTGATTTCAGCAAGCTTACACCCTTTCCCACATCTGGCTGCAGCTGTCCAGGGCGAGTAACGTGCACGGTTCCATACCAGATGCAAAGGCATAGATCATGTAGAGCATTTGGCAAAGAGCGAGCGACGTTGGCTTAAGGTGAAGTAGCCCCGCTGTAGCGGGTTGATCCCCAGATCCTCGCTCTTCCGCACGTGTCCGAGTTCGATCCACTTGTCTCTCAGGCTATGAGGCTTTCGGCCCGAGTCGTATCATATTCGAGGATGTTTGCAGAAAAGGCCGTTGATGAGATAGGTCACGTCAGAATGTTGGTATTTCAGCGTACAGCGAGAAGTAATCAAACGGGCAACTAGTATTATAACCTATTCACAGACACACGACTTGCTGTTGTCTACAAAACCCTACCAGCGGTCGATGATGTGCTCCTGTCCTTCGTCTCGACCTTTCGCAGACCTCTACCAGCCTGGATCTGACCCAGAAGGGCACCGCGGTCCAAGCCTCCAGATGCCTTCATGTTAGGCATTGGGGGTGGTGGAGGAGCACCTCCCATAGGAGGCGGTGGTGGGCCTGGAGGTGGAGGTGGAGCAGAGCCTGCAGGCATTGGTGGAGGCGGTGGAATGCCCGCTGGTGGAGAGGTCACAGCTGGACTCTCAGCACGCGAATCCTTGTTGTCCATCGAGGACAAGGGACGCGGTGGTGCCATTGTACCGAACAAGATCGAAGCAAGATGCTTGGCACCTCCCTGTGTGGGAGCCTCATCATCGTCAGAAGACGAATCGTCCGAATCAACGACAGACCAGTCGTCATCATCCTGGCGCCCTCGAGCGGTGCGAGCTGATGGGGCAGCAGGCTCGTTGAATGTTGGTACGGCAGCCTTGTTGGCGTTCTCCTGTGTCAGACGATGGAAGGGGTTTGTGGATACCTCGCTGGTGTTGCTAGGCGGAGGCGGCGGCGTGTTGTTGTCTTGAGTAGACATAGCCATCTTCTTGTAGAAGGGGTTGGTGGTCTCGCCACCAGCGACAGGATGAGGACTGGTAACAGCTGATGCGGGCGGGCTAGGGAACGATCCCGGAAGCTGTGGCATGGGTGGCGCTGGCGGCGGTGCGGTGCTTCGGGGCAGTTCTTGACTTGCGGTAGGAGTGTTCTCTTGTGGTGTGATGTTCTGAGGACCATCATCGTCGGAGGAATCCTCGTCATCGAGAGCTTCCAACTGGAGCTGGAGCTGACGCTCGCGTTCACGAGCAGCCTCAATCTCGGCACGCTGAGCGGCCAACCTGATCTCCTTTTCCTTCTCTTCTTTCTGCGCACCAGCTCTGCGCTTCTTCTCTTCGGCCTTCTTGAGCTTACCCTGTTGCACCTGCTCCTCCAAAGCTCTCAGGCGAGCTTGAGCAGCCTCACGCTCCTTGGCTAGCTCATCTTCCTGTCGGCGTTCTTCCTCCCTGATACAATTGTCAGTAGCTGCGTCTTATTTGCCGTTTAGTCGACTTACTCCATGCGCTTAGTTTCTGCTTCCTGAGCTTGCTGCTGCTCTCGAAGGGCCTGCTCAGCGATCTCATTTTCCGCCCTCTTCGCCTCGGCGTCGGCTTGCTGTGTGTCGTGCTGCGCAACATCGGCTTTATTCTTACGTGAAACTGGTGGAGGAGGTGCGGGTTTTTTGCCAGCAGCTTTCGACGGAGCAGGAGGCGCAGTCGACTCGCCTTCCAGTCTTCTCTGTCTCTCTTGCTCGCGACGTGCATCTTCTTCTTCAGCTTGCCTAAGTTTATCCTCGCGTTCCTTCTTCTCACGTTCTGCACGTTGTTCGGGAGTCTCTCCAGCCTTGGCTGGAGCTCGAAGGCCCAAGGCAGCCAATCGCTCAGCCATGCGCTGCTCAGCTTGTTGCTTGATGAATGCAGCTCGCTCCGCTGGCGTCCTAACCGTAGATGCGCCACCAGGCGTGGGTGTCGAGCGCTGAGATTCAGCAGCACGAGCAGGGCTCTCATAACGAGAGGTAGACTGGGTCTCGTTGGAGCGCGATGAAGTGCGACCAGTATCACGGGACTTGTCTTCCTTGCGGACGCGAGAAGCACGGCTGCTTCGCTGCAAATCAAAGATAAAGTCCTTGACCTCATCCTCAACACCAAGAGCTTCTTCCCACCTGCGGCGCTCATGCTCGCTGCGGTTGTCGTGCCCACCTTCTTTAAGGCTGGACTCCAGGCCCTTCGTGTATTCGTTCACGCTGTCCTCTACATCACGGATCATACGCTCGTTGTTCTCCTTCTCAGATCGAATCCGGGACTGTTCCTTTTCCAGACGCTCGGTCGCTGCACCTGTGTCATCGCTAGCAGGGGCAGGTCTGCCAGTCAAGGCAGCGGAACGTGCTTGCATCATAGCTTTAGCACGTGCCTTCAATCGGTCTGACTCTGTTACCGCTCCACCAGGTCCAGTGCCGACAATCGTAGAAGCAGAGCCAGGGTGCGCCTTAGCATCCTTCAGTCTGAAGAGTTCGAGTTGAGCTTCAGCAATCTCACGTTCGATCCGGCGTACATTCGATGCGACTTCGGGCAGACGGTCCGTCAGAGTTTGAAGCTGTCGCTTGAGTGCACGACGTTCGGCATCTGAATCATTACCTCGTAGAGATGCTTTAGGGTGGGCGTCAATATCTTCCTGGACTCTGCGAATGCGGCGGTAGAGTTCTTCCGCCTCTTTACGATCCCGGCGATCGAGCGCGTCATCCTCGTCAGCAGCGTTCTCGTCCTGAGTATCCATGGCATCCAGCAAGATCTGTTTCTCCCTGACCGCCTTCTTGAGCTGATCCAGAGACATTTCGTCCGAGCGCCCAGAGGTAGGCGAAGATGCGCCAGAAGCGGGCGAAGGTGAACGACCACCAGCACCTACACGATGTCTTGCGCTTGAGCGGTAGCCAGCATTGTCGTCGTTGTTCCGGAACACAGTAGCGTCCTTTCGGCCTCCAGCCGCTGGACTCCCAGAGCGGAACGAGTGCGTCTTGAGGTAGCTGACACCAGTGCGTTGAGGCTGTAAGAATGCGCCAGAGTTCTTCCTGTCTTCAGCATCTCCGCGAAGCAGATTCTTCATTGCGCCGATCGAGTCGTTGATGTTGCGCGTAGACGGGGGTACCAGCTCGGGAGGCAGACGGTTCGGAACAGGGTATCCATTCAGCTTGCGGTAGATCAGATGCATGGCGACAGCGAATTCGTCTAGATTGAGCCGGCCACGATCCGCCGAGTCGGCAAGTGTCCAGATCTTTTCCAGGTCGGCCTTTGGTAGACCGCTTTGACCCAGGATTTCGATTGCCTGCGCGCCTGCAATATAGCCTTTGCTCATGCCATCCCAAGCCTTGAAGGTGTCATCGTACAGCTTCTTCTCTCCTTTCGTGATAGCCCATGGAATGGTGGCGTTTCCAGTGAGTCCCGCAGTTGTCTGATTACCACTCTCTCGCCCGGTCTGTGGCATCATGCGCCCTGCCAAGGCCTCGATGTTGGGGAGGCCGGTGGCGGGTGTGTTGACCAGACCCCACTGGCCTGGCATGCCTGTTGGCTGAGCATTGAGCGGTGCCATGCCGGTCTGCTGGGGGGCGAGGTTGTTGCCAAATCCAGTGGGCATTGGGGGCATCGGAGGCCGCGGGCCGTTGTATCCACCTCCCATGCCTTGGCCGAAACCAGTCTGCTGAGGCTGCATACCTGTGGGTTGCATGCCCATAGGCTGCTGGCCGTATCCGGTCGGCTGAGGGGCCAACGAGGAGAGCAGCTGGCTGTTCGATTGCTGAGGCTGCGGCTGCTGGATGGTAGGAGGCTCGTTGAACGATGGAGCATTACTTGCCGGGGCAGGGCGGTTGGGTTGGTCATCTGCGGTGTTGAAGGAGATGATGTCAACCATGCTAGATACCTCGTTCTTGACGCGGTCAGGCAGACTGTTTGGCAAATCCTTGCCGGTCAACTTGAGGTTGCAGAGGTACATGGCGAGGGCGAACTCGGGGAACAGCAGCTGCCCGGACTTGGTGGTGTCAGACAGGGTCCAGATGTGTCCCAAGGCGTCTCCTGGCAGCTTCGAGCGCAGCAGCAGGTCGCGGGCCTGATCTCCTGACAGAGCCTGGCTGTCTCCTGCAGCGGACTTGAACAGCTGCTCGAACTTGGCCTGGTCCTGCACCGTGATGAAGGACAGCCGTATGCTGGGGATCTTGCTGCCCGTCTTTGCGGGAACGGGCGGCGGCATCGAGGACGAGGATCCTCTGAAGGAATCGGCCATTGCGGACGAGGTCATGCCCGTGGGCTGGGGTCGCTGTGGCTGCGGGGGTGCTTGTTGCTGCTGCTGCTGTGGCGGTGCGCCGGTCTGGAAGGGCTGCTGCTGCGGCGCTGGCTGCTGGAAGCCCTGATTTTGCTGCTGCTGCTGCTGCTGCGGCTGGCCCGGGTAGCCGGTGAACTGCGACTGCAACTGCTGGGGCTGCTGTCCAAAGCCCTGCGGCTGGCCCGGATAGCCTGTGAACTGCTGCTGCATGGGCTGCATGGAGCCTCCCCCAAAGCCCGTCTGCTGAGGCTGCTGGGGTTGCATTGGCTGCTGGCCAAAGCCCGTCTGCTGGGGCTGCATGCCGCCCTGAAAGCCTGGTTGTTGGCCAAACGGTGGCTGCTGGCCGTACTGAGGCTGCGGCGGCCCTCGAGCACTGTTGCCGCCCCCTAGGTACGAGTTGGACCCGGAGAACATGGCGGGCTGCGGGTCGCGGGTCGATTAGGTGGGTCGAGTGTTGCGCATGCGAGGTGTTCTATAAGACGCGGGAGGGATTGCGCGCGAACGGGTGGAGAGGGTGAGGTGTGAGGTTGGGTTCCGTCTGTGCTGCTGCTCTCTCCAGCCAGCTCCCGTCGCGCTAGGCCGGGAGCTTTCGTCATGCAGCGTGCAGCCTTGGGCACGAACTCGCGCACGCGCGTCAGGGCCACGCCAACAGCAACGTCCCTGCCCTGCATCTGCATCCCACCCACCATGTCGCACGAGCAAAATGGAGCCCCGGCGCCGAGAACAGAGGCGGAGTTCGCCGAGGTAGGGAGCCTCTCCACGCTGCAGAACAGCTCCTAATACCCGTCACAGGCGATGAAGGAGCTGGCCCGCGGCGAACGCACTGCATCTGCTCTCGAGGGCCACCTCGACTCGCTGGAAAGGAAGATCGAAGAGCTCCTCGCACAGGCGGAGAAGGCTGAAAAGGACATGCAGGCCGGCGCCTCATCAGCGAGCGGGGAGCCGTCTTCACAGGACAAAGCATAGCATAGGGCGCATAAAGCATTCCAGAGTGCTACTACGGAAGATCAGATCAGATCAGAGCGATACCCATGGTTTCGACCAAGTCAACGACGAGACGCACGAATGTATATGAATAGAAACACAGGTCATTGTCGCCTTGTCATCTTAGGACTACTTCACTTTTCATGTCTGTATCTGGGTATATGTTCTCACACGCCTGCACACGCTCAACTACAACCCGCCAATCGTCGACGGCTTCACGTCTGAGCCCTTGGCCTGGAAAGCCTCGTCCAGATGGAACACGCCCTCGCTGTCCTTCTCGAACACACCCACCTCGGTGATGATACCGTCAATGAGCTCGGCGGGAGTCACGTCGAATGCTGGGTTCCACACACCAATGCCGTTGGCCGCAATGCTGACCGTCTCCACGACTGCGAGATCCAGATTGACGCCGTCGTGTCGAGGCCCCTTGACGAGAGTTACTTCCTTGCCAGGGCGCTCCTCAATCACAATGTCGGCTCCAGACTTGGTCTTGAGGTCGATGGTGGTCCTGGGTGCAGCAACCAGGAACTTGACTCCGTGATGTTTCGCGAGAATAGCCAGAGAGTAGGTACCGATCTTGTTAGCAGTGTCACCGTTGGCAGCAACACGGTCGGCGCCGACAACGATGCCAGCAATGTTTTCACTGCCACCCCTGAGTCGGAGCAGTGCCGCAGCCATCGAGTCTGTGACCAAAGTAGCCGGTATCTGGTCGTGTAACAGCTCGAATGCAGTCAGCCTCGAGCCCTGGTTGTATGGACGAGTCTCTGAGCAGAAGGCATGCTTCAGTGATCCACTCGAGTGCAAAGATCGAATGACACCAAGAGCAGTTCCGTACCCAGCAGTTGCAAGTGACCTAGAAAAGTCAATCATATTACCCGCGTTCGACGACAAGCACATACCCAGTATTGCAATGCGTCAGCATGCTCACAGGCCCCTTCTTGCCAGCTTCTGTGTTCTTCACGATCCACTCTGCGCCATGCTTGCCAATGTTTTCGTTGTCGCTCACATCATCAACAAGCATCTGCTCTGCAGCTTTGACATACGAGTCCCTCACAGAATCTCCGCTGGCGCCCTCTTGCGCAGCAGCGTCTTCGGTGATCTTTCTCAGCTTCCCGGCCGCATCTGCAAGGTTCACAGCAGTTGGTCGACTGGTGACCAAGTAGTCCAGCTTTTCCGTGATGAAAATCTTCACTTCCTCCGCCACTGAGGAAAGCTTCATGTTGGTGAGCTCGACCGCTAGAGCTAGAGCAGCGACAATGGCAATCGCAGGTGCTCCCCGCGTTCGCATTTCCTTAATTGCATGCCACGCATCGGTGCTGGAGTAGATGTGGTCATATTCCTCAGCGTGGGGCAGCTTGAGCTGATCGAGGATCTCGAGATAACCCCGCGAGTACTTGATTGCCTGGAGCACCATGTTGTTGCTATTGAAGTTGGCGGTGGAGTTGTTTGACAAGTCGGAAAAATTCAAGATGACGACAAGCTTGGGTCGTGGTTGTTCCTACCCCACCAAACCTCATGGAGGGGCAACAACGCGCATGAACAAGGTACCATGAGACAAAACGTACACGTGCGCCATTGATACTCTACCTCGCCATCCTTTATACAAACGATACCCAAGTTTAATTTTAGTTGCTCAAGGCAGCTCGAATCCGCCAATGCGACCCACAATCGAATCTAGAGATTTCCAATACAATGACATCAGGACTACCAAGACGAGCGTGCGGTATGCGCAGGGCGGCGTTTAGAGCCGCCAGGGCAAGAGCGATTGGTAACAGCTGGCCACGCTGCAGCTTTCTCTCATGTTCACTACACCCCGACTGATCTGTTCATCTCGTTTTGCCATCTGTACTTCGACAGTCACTCGCACAATACATCGTCACTCAACTATCACTAAGAATACGCCCAAGATGTCAAAGCTCAGCTTGAACTCCACGCTTCCCCTCCCCAACTCCTCCCACAAGGTCCCCCAACTTGGCTTTGGTGTCTACCAGTCGCCCCCAGAGACATGTGTCAAGTCATGTCTTGCTGCTCTGAAGGCGGGCTACCGACACATCGATACGGCACAGTACTACGCGAACGAAGAGCAAGTCGGGCAGGCGCTGAGGGAGTCTGGCCTCAAGCGTGAGGAAGTCTACCTCACGACCAAGATCCTCAGCCCAGGCAACGACGTTGACTCGACATACCAGAGTGTCTTGGAAAGCGTCGAGAAGCTCGCCGGCAAAGACGGATATGTAGACTTGTTCTTGATTCACAGCCCCAACGCGGGCCCTGAGAAGAGGAAGCTGATGTGGCTTGCGCTGGAGAAGGCAAAGTCCGAGGGCAAGGCACGCGAGATTGGCGTCAGCAACTACGGCATTGGACACATCGAGGAGATCAAGAAGATTGGCAAGGTCTGGCCACCTGCCATTAATCAGATCGAGGTACGTTGAGCTTGCCTATCCCAGGCTAGCCTGCTAACACTGTCCAGCTCCACCCCTGGTGCCAGCAGAAGGAAGCTGTCGAATACTGCCAGAAGAACAACATCGTCGTCGAAGCATACTGCCCGCTCGTTCGCAACCAAAAAGCGCAGGACCAGACACTGAGTAGTATCGCGAAGAAGCACAGCGTGAGCGATGCCCAAGTGCTTGTACGCTGGAGTCTGCAGAGGGGCTTCGTTCCACTCCCGAAGAGCGATACCCCGTCCAGAATTGCGAGCAACGCCGACCTCTATGGCTTCGAGCTCGACAGCGACGACATGGCCAAGCTGGACGGCCTGGACGAGGCGGCAAAGGGCGCGCTGGTGCAAGCAGTCACCAACGAATAGAGACCGGCTGGTGCCTCGCGAGCACTGCGCGCCATTCCCGGATGCGATGCCATACAGGATCTTCTCAACGCGGTCACCAAGAAACTTGAGACGTGGCTTTAGGAATGGGCCTTGACACCTTGGAATCGTAGGTACTGGCTTTGAGACCTTGGGAAGTATGGGATCACGATGAGGAGTTGTGCATACGCAGTGCCAGAACGTGGAAGACCTTGCACGAATCCTCGCCAGACGCGAAGGACTTGGACCACTGGAGGAACTGGTTCTAGCAAACACTGATATAATGCAATACTTTGCCACTCCTAGAGATGTTGTGGATTGAATCATGTCTGTGAATAACCGCCTCGACTCCACCCCCACACCCCAACCCAGCCGTATTTTACATTAGGAAGAAAACAAAAAAACCAAGAAATGTGCCCTCACACTTAGTCTACCAGGAGAAAGATCTCACTCAACCAGGCAGTTCTGAAAGGAAGTGCCATCGCACCTGCACCCAAAGCCAAAGCCGTAGTCGTAGCCATAGGCACAGCAGATGACTCCAGCTTGGGTGCATAGCGCGACGCTGTTCTTGCGCAATCTCCCTCTTTCCTTCTCTCTCTGTCTCTTGGAGAGACGAGGGAGAGAGGGGGAAGAGGGCAGACCGTCGCGCGCCATGGAGGAGCAGAGGCGGGACGTCTGGGGATCTGTTCGTGCGCTGTTTTTTGTTTTTTTTAGAGAGAGGGGTGTAGGGGAGAGGAGGGAGAGATGGGAAAGGGAAGAGGGGGGCGTTGCAGGGCGCCCTGGTAAGTGCGGTGCTGGTATGCTATGCTAAGCTATGCTAAGCTATGCTATGCAGTACAGTGGAGTACAGGATCCAGCGCCGATGATGCTGATGCTGATGCTGACGATGATCTAGACCGGAGTAGAGTAATGTACAAAGTTGTATACAAACACGATGTTACAGCGCAGAGGGTAAATGCAAATGGACGTGCGACTACGCCGCCGCAGCCACAGCCTCAGCCTCAGCCTGAGCAATCTCTTCCACCTTCTCAGCCATACCGAGATCCCTAAACTCCCACCCACTCGCAGCGTCCGCCCAGTCTTTCTTCTCGCCCAGCACAGCGACATTAGCTTCGCTAGCGCGCTGGACGAGGAAAGTATCAGCCACGCGCTGGACCTGCTCAGCAGAGACATCAAGCAGCTGCTCGCGCCGCTTCTGCAGCATATCGTCTGTCACGCCGGAGAGGAAGAGCCGCATCCCCTCGCGGCTGACGCTCTGCGGTGCGTCGTACCCCTGGAAAGCGCTGAGTTTCGCCTCCTCGAGATCCTGCGCGCTCCAGGCGCGGTCGCGCGCCCATGCGCCCGCTTCGCTCATGACTTTCAGGCTGTTGACCGGGTTCGGGTCGCGGTAGCTGTACATGCCGAATACGCCACCGAGGCCGCGCGCGTAGGCGCCGCCACCGTAGGCGCCGCCTTTCTCGCGGATCTCCGGGTGGAGGGACTTGAAGGTGAGGAGCTTGGCGAGGATTTCGAGCGGGGCGCCGGCCGGGTCGACGTATGGCACTGTGGGGACGGCGCGGGCGGAGTAGTAGACTTGGTAGGGGAGGGGGAAGAAGGATTTGGAGTTGCGCGGGTAGGTGTTTTCCTGGGTTGTGGTGGGGACGGGGACGGATTTTGGTAGTGTTTGGAGGAATTTGGAGAGGGCTTCTTGGTTGGGGGTTGCGGATTCGGCGCCGCAGTTGAGGGCAACGCGGAAATGGGCGTTGTTTGCTATGACGAAGGACTGGATGGCCTTGAGCTTTTGAATGACGGGTGTGAGGGACTCGAGAGCGGCGAGGCTGGTTGTCAGCTTGACCTGGGTCAGACCGCCAGTCTGCTCTGATAAGCGACCAATGGAGCTGATACCTGCTTCGGCGTACCGCATGGCGTATGAGTGACCGGAGGAGGCAATGGTGTTGATGGCACCGCTTGACGAGCTCTGGAGTAGTTCCCTAATCTTCTTCTCCGCTTCTGGCCCTTCAAAGTCCGTCTCTTGCAGGATGGTGCGTAACAGCTCGTACATATCGGGGATATTGCGGTCGAAGGCATAGCCCGAAAAAGCAATACCTTCTTCGTAGGAGTCGAGCGAGAGCGGCGACTGGTTGGAGTGGTAGCCGACCGAGATGCCTCCAGTCTTGAGCTTGATCAGCTCTTCCAGCTGCTCCATCGTTTTGGTCTTGGTGCCCAGACGCATGAGAGCGTCGGTGAAGAGCGGGATCAACTCTCTTAGCTCATCTGGGAGGTTCTCCAGCCGATGTACGGCACGGAAGTAAGTCAGACCGTTAGTGGGAGCCTCACGCCATTGCACCTTGACATCGCCAATGTCGGTGTGGCGAAGTGGTTTCCGCTCCTTCTCTCGCGGGATGTCCTTGACGTGTACTGTGGGCAGGCAGCTGAGGTCTTCTGTTCTGGCCTTCTCTTGAACCTCGAGCAACTCCAGCTCGCGCTTCTCCAGATATTTCTGCGCCTCCTCCTCGCTGGAAAACTTGCTTGTGGTTTCGGAGATCTTTTGCGCCAATCGTTGGCTTTCCTCTTCGACGAGTTCCTGGCTGAAGGTCTCGGATGGCTTCATTGTGAATGTGAGCGTGTTCTCCGTAAGCAAGTACTTCTCAATGAGGCTCTCCAAGTATCCTTCCTCGGCGTACTTCTTCTGGAAAGCATCAACGGTCTCTTGCCATGCAAGCGCGTCCATGGGATCGATGCCGTTGAACCAGCTGGGCTTCAGTCTTTGCATAATGCCCATACCGAAGTTGGCGGTCTTGTGCTTGAGGGAAAGTTCCAACTGGTGGAGGATGCCGTTGACTTTGATCTTGTCGAAGCCGTTCTGTCGAGTCTCCTGGAATGTCTTGACGATAGCCTCCTTGACCTTGGGCACATCTTCAGCCTTGACAGCATCCAGACCGACTGAGAAGACTCCGCGGCGTCCGGCACTGTCGTATCCCGTGTTTGCGCTGAAGTCTGCGCCGAGGCCGGATTCGATCAGATTGCGGTACAGAGGCGATCCGTAGCCGTTCATAAGCAGACTGCTGAGGACGCCGAGCGCAAAGTTCTCGACCGAGTCAGCCGTGTCGCCCATCAGCCAGGTGACGGATGTCTTGTACTGCTTGTCCTGCGGCACCAAAGGGTCCAGTGGCCCAGGAACCGTAACATCCATAGGGCTTTTCAGCTCAATGGGCGCCTTGACCTCTTGATCCACCGCGATCTTGTCGAAACTACTTAAACGCTGGTCCACCTCTTTCAAGTGATCAGCCAGTGGCATGTCTCCGTACGTCAGGATCTTGGCGTTGCTGGGGTGGTAGTGGTCGGCGTGGAACTGGCGCAGTTGTTCCCAGGTCAGGTCGGTGATCTTCTGCGGGTCGCCGCCCGAGTTGTTGATGGCAGGGAAAAGGTGGTCCTGGAAGCGGGCGTAGAACAGATAGCTTGCGTCTGATGTCTGGCCCTTCATCTCGTTGTACACGACGCCCTTGAAGACCAGCTTCTTCGCGCTCGGGTCATCCGTCTCGGCGGCCAGCGGGTTCTCGGGCCCAATGCGCCAGCCTTCCTGGGTGAAGTCGTTTTCCTTCAGCAGCGGGTTCAGGGTGGCGTCGAGGTAGACGGACATGAGGTTCTGGAAGTCCTGGGCGTTTGTGGTGGCGAAGGGGTAGGCGGTGTGGTCGGGGAAGGTCCAGGCGTTCATGAAGTTGGACAGGGAGCGCGGCAGCATCTTGAAGAAGGGGTCGCGGATGGGGTACCTGGAGGGTGTTAGATGGTGTGGTGGTGTGGGTGTGCACATGCATGGGCTGGCTACTTCTTGCTGCCGCAGAGGGTCGTGTGCTCGAGGATGTGAGGCACGCCCGTGTCGTCCGGGGGGTTGGTCTTGAAGCCAATGGAGAAGCAGTTGTTGGCATCGTCGCGGGCAATGTGCAGGTACTCGGCGCCCGTCTTGTCGTGCTGCAGGTGCAGGGCCGTCAGCTCCAGCTCGGGCACCTGCTTGACGCGCTTGAGGGTGAAGCCATGGAGCTGCTCGCCGACCCGGGGGAAGTTGGCGACGTCGGTGACGGCTGCATACCCGCGCGTGGTGACAAGAGGTGTGGCGGTGGTGCGCAGGCCTGTCCGTGTGGCGCGGGGGTTGCGGAGCTGCAGCCGGGCGGTGCGCAGCATGTTCGCGATGGTGTTGAGGCGGTCGTGGGAGGCGCGTGGAAAAGGTCAGACGAGGGCGGGCGCATCCATGGGCTTGGGAATGGCAATGGCGATGACATGGCCGCCTCCCCGCCCGATTGGCCGGCCCTGCGCATCACCACTCGTCTGGCCCATTCGGCAAAATGCGCCCATGACTAAGCGTCGGGGGCGCTGTGCAGCCTGCACATGCAGCCGTCGTGCGGTGCAGGCGGGCGAGGCAAGGGGGCTTGGAGGGCCACTGCATGCTTGGTGCGCGCAGCAGACGGTTGAGCGAGCGTGGTGGAGATTGTCGCGAGAAGAGAAGAGAAGCTTGTCGTGCTGCCCGGAGCCGACTAAGGCACTTTGCACTCGAGGTCCCCTCCCCCATCCATGCTGCATACCATCGCGAGACACTGCCCAATCGCCCCAAGGCCCTCGCGGCGCGACCCCCCAGACCTGTACATAGCATCGAGCCCGCCGTGCGCCCGTAGAGCCCCGAGCGCCCTGTAGTCCGCCCACCTGAGCACCTCGACACCGTCCGAGTCGAGACGAGACGAGACGAGAAGAGACACGACAAGACAAGACAGGGACGTCAGCAGACGACTCCCTCGCTGCGCGCACTGCCCCTGCACACGGCCGCCGCGACTGCGAATGCGCCTCTGGGCACTGTGAAGAACCGCTTCTCCATCCTGTAGCGCTCGTTGAGGAAGCTTGGCCGCCCGTCGAGCACGGCACTGGGGCGACTCTCGACCATCGTCCTTGCCAGCGCCGCACCGAGCAGCCACGGCCACGCCTCTATGGCCACCGTAGCCCAGCAGCGCCAGCCGTCCGCTCAGTCTCGCCCACACCCCGACTCCAGTCGCAGCGCCTCTGCCTCGCCCTCGCCCGCCATGGCCCCCGCCCAGCACAACCCGGCCCCCGCGCCCGCAAAGAAGGGAAAGGGCAAAAAGGCCGCCGACCCCTCGGAGCAGCAGAAGCAGATCCAGGCCAAGATTGCCCAGCTCGAGCTCGACGCGGCAGGAGACAAGGAGCAGGAGCTCGAAGTCGGTGCGTCATCCCTTTCCGTCGTGCATGGGAGGAGAGAGAGGGGCCCTACATGTCGCGTGCCCCTCGCCATGTCTGCAAGCCGTGGGGCAGCTGTGCTATGGCACACGTCATGGCATACGGCACGTCACTGCTTTCTCCGAGGGCCATTCGCTGACTTGTGACTGCACAGAACGCGAGGTCAAGAAGGCGAACCGCGAGATCGCCTCGCTCCTCTCCAACATGGACGGCCCCATGTCCCAGTTGACGGCCCTGCAGAAGAAATACACCGAGCTCCTCTCCGACATGAAGCGAATGGAGCGCGAACACTCCAAGGCGAAGAAGCGCGGTGATCAGCTGCAGAAGGAAAAGGACGCACAGAGGTCAGAACTGACAAAGGTCACCACCATGAAGGACAAGCTCGACAAACTCTCGAGAGACTTTGCCAAGGAGAACAAGAAACTAAAGGACGAACTGCACAAGCTCGAGAACAGCGAGTCGACCGCAAGGCACGAACTGCACACGCGCCTCGAGACCTTGATCGCAGAAGTCGACGATTGCATCAGAGTGGCAGAGGGACCCGAACGTCACGACGACCGCGACCTCGAATTAGACGAAGCGTACGTCACACGGCTAACACTTCTCTGACACGCATGCTGACGGGCGTCAGGTTTCGACTCAAGTTCAAATCCTTCATCGATCAGTACGAGATGCGCGAACTCCAGTTTCACTCGCTCCTCCGCACCAAAGAGCTCGAGATACAGTACCAGATGGCCCGGCTGGAGCAGCAGCGCAAACAGCAAGAAGCCGAGTCTTCCAAATCGCACCAATTGACGAGACAGGTGTCGACCTTCTCACAAACCGAAACCGAGCTCAGGACCCAACTCAACATCTACGTCGAGAAGTTCAAGCAGGTGAGTCTCCCAATGCTCCTCATTGTTGTTCTAGTAGCATCTTGGTTAATACTGACTAGATGCAGGTTGAGGAAACACTCAACAACTCCAACGATCTCTTTCTGACCTTCCGCAAGGAGATGGAAGAGATGTCCAAGAAGACGAAGCGTCTTGAAAAGGAGAACCAAAACCTACAACGCCACAAAGAGATCACGAACCGCAATATTGGGGAAATGGTAGAAGAGCGGCAAAGGATGCAAGAGGAGCTTGCGAGAAAGACCAAGGAGGCCGAGGATCAACGCAAGAAGATTGCCCGCCTGGAAACGCTATGTCGTGGGATGCAAGCACAGGGGCGAGGCCAAGTGCCTATGGCTGAGCTGGAAGAGGACGAGGAGGTCACAGAGAGCGAGTACGACTACGAAGACGAAGAAGACGATGAAGGGAGCGGCGAGTACGACGACGACACCGAAGAGGACGCCATCGATCCCGCACCAGAACGTCCACCGTTTGGACCCGTACCACCCCCTCCGCCACCGCCGCAGAACGTTGTGAATGGCAAGATTGCTAGCCATAAACAGCCCAATGGGCAGATCAATGGAGTCAAGCGCTGATTGTCATGTCTTAGAGTCGCAAGCCGGTCCATCTGCGCAGTCCTCTACTGTTCCGATACAGCGTCATGCACCAGTGCACGGCAGATTCTACGAACATCTTAACTGATGCGCCGTACGACTTTGCTGCCATACCAGGAGCAGGAGGACGTCAAAGATGCGCCTGGCTACGCTCAATGCTGTGTATACTATTCTTCGCAAGGCAATGACATTAGTCCGGACTGCTCATCATCTTCTCTCCTCCATGACCATTGCACCGCTCTTCCCATCCTTGCTCGTGCAAGGGGGCTGCACTGAATAAAGTCAGCAATAAGTTTGTCTGTGCTGACACGCACAGTCTGGCGATTTTCGGCATCTTGGGGTTGCGGCATGTGTCGAGTCGAATCGTGCCGAGGCGTTCTCTGCGGGGGAGCTGCACCTCCGAGCGGGTGACAACAGCCGCTATTTAGCACCAACAACCCCGGATTCCCATGCATCTCGTATCTAGCTCAGACCCTCTGGCCTCGCGCCGCGTCTATTCTACTTGTTTCTTCCCTCCATAACTATATCCGAGTCCATTGTCAATTCTACAGTCTACACACACATCTCACCATGTCGACGCCTTCGCTACAAACGCCGCTCTCGAAGCTTCTAGGGATACAGTATCCTATCATCCTTGCCGGTATGGCACGAACGTCTGGAGGCCCACTTGCGGCTGCTGTCTCGAACGCTGGCGGACTCGGCGTCATTGGAGGGCTTGGCTACACACCTGAGCAGTTGCAGTCCATCATCGATGATCTCAAGAGCAATCTCAACGACCAGGCATTACCTTTTGGTGTCGATCTCGCGCTCCCCCAAGTCGGTGGGAGTGCACGCAAAACAAACCACGATTACACCCACGGACAGCTCGATGACCTCATCGAAGTTACGATCAAGAATGGCGCAAAGCTGTTTGTCAGTGCTGTTGGTGTACCGCCTGCGCGGACCATCAAAAGGCTTCACGAAGCGGGAATCTTGATCATGAACATGGTTGGACATCCAAAGCACGCTGTCAAAGCACTCGACGCTGGTGTGGACATTGTGTGCGCGCAAGGTGGCGAAGGCGGCGGACACACGGGAGATATTGCCAACAGTATCCTCATCCCGTCCGTTGTTGATGTCGCACGCAAGTACAAGTCGCCGCTCACCGGTCAGCCAGCCATGGTCGTTGCAGCTGGAGGCATTTACAACGGTCGCAGTCTTGCCAGCAGTCTGATGCAGGGTGCACAGGGCGTCTGGGTCGGCACACGCTTCGTCGCCTCGACAGAAGCCGGGTGTTCCAAGATGCACAAGGAGAACGTCGTGACGGCAGATTTCACCGACACTGGGCGCACCTTGGTTGTTTCTGGGCGGCCACTCCGAGTGAAATATAATGACTACATCAACGAGTGGCATGCAAGAGAAGGAGAGATGAAGGCGTTGTTGGACAAGGGCGTTGTGCCGCTTGCGCAGGACATGGATGACGGCAAGGATGTGGATATTCCGTTCTTGATGGGACAGGTTGCTGGCGTGATCCAGGACATCAAGCCAGCGAAACAGATTGTAGACGAGATGGTGAGCGAAGCCGTGCATATGCTTAAGCTGGGGCAGACATTTATTGAAGCTGCGCCATTGGGGAGTAAGCTGTAGGGCGACGGAGGCTGAATACATGTAGTACCGTGTCCAGGATCAGTTCTCGTGCGGTGGTCGTACAGAAGAATATCACAAGAAATTGCTGTGCACGTTAATTTTTCCCAATCGCTAAGCAGACAATATCGATTTCATTGCACACGTACGTAAGTATAGGTTACGGCTGCCAGTGACGCTGGCGCCGCAGGGCCCCGGGAGGATCTGCGCTGGGGGGGAACCCATTGGGGTGACACCGACACCACCGCGGAGTTCAGGGGACGCACCGTCTCTCGTGATCGTCGACTACGCAGACACGCAGCGCAGCCTCGTAAATTGAAGCCTGCCCTGCGGACAAGCGCGGCCTCCCCCGATTATTCTTTGGCCCAGCCATCATTGCCCCCAATTTGCCCTCCCACACGCACCACGGCCTGGCTTGTGCGGCTTCCAGCAATCCACATTCACATTCACCAACGGCGCGGCGCAGGCCAGTCGTCAGACCACAGGCCGTGTTAGATGACGGCGAAAGCACGCCCGTCTCCACGCACACGTGGCGCTTCTCATGAATCCCCGGGCCACCGCAGAACAGCAGGCCCAACGAAAGAAGGTGCGTTGCGGGCAGAAAGAGAGAGGGAGTGTGTGTACATGTGTGGGGGGAGCGCGCGCTCACAAACACACCCACACACATATATACACACACACGCACATACGTACACCCAGCATACTGACCACATTTCAGCTCGCCAACTCGTACAAGCAGCTTCTCGAGTAAGCAAGCGCCCGCGCACTGCGCTCCGGAGAGACGTGGACTGATTATATGCAACAGTGAATTCGCGGCTACGGACCTCAAGAGCGTCGGCAACTACACGCTGGGCAAGCTGATTGGCAAGGGCAGCTTTGGCAAAGTCTACCTTGCTTCGCACAAACTCAGCAATGGCTCCAAGGTGCGCAGCTCGGCATAGGAGATTGGGGACATGCGCTACAGTCACAACGAGGCTGCCATGCGCTACAGACCTAACAAGGGCACGCTGACGGGACACAGGTCGTGCTCAAGTCGGCCAAGAAGGACGACGCCAATCTCGCGCGCGAGATCCACCACCACCGCCAATTCATCCACCCGCACATCGCGCGCCTCTACGAGGTCATCGTCACCGAGGAGCTGGTCTGGCTGGCCCTCGAGTACTGCCCCGGCGACGAGCTCTACAACTACCTCCTGAAGAAGGGCGCCCTCGAGCCCCCCAAGGTCCAGCGCATATTCACCCAGCTCGTTGGCGCCGTCTCCTACGTCCACAACAAGTCCTGCGTCCACCGCGACCTGAAGCTCGAGAACATACTGTTGGACAAGCATGGCGATGTGAAGCTGGTCGATTTTGGGTTTACGCGCGAGTACGAGGGCAAGAGCAACTACCTGCAGACATGGTGTGGCACCGTGTGCTACAGCGCGCCAGAGATGCTCAAGGGCGAGAAGTACGCGGGCGAAAAGGTGGACGTGTGGAGTCTGGGCATCATACTCTACGCACTGCTGGTGGGCGAGCTGCCTTTTGACGACGACGACGAGATGGTCACCAAGATGAAGATATTGAAAGAGGAGGCCAGCTATCCGGACCATTTCCCTCCACAAGCGCGCGAGCTCTGCCAGTCGCTGCTATCGAAACGACCGATCCTGCGACCGACGTTAGCCGAAGTGCTCCAAAATCCATGGCTGTCAGAATTCGCACCGCGCCAGCAGGAAATCTTGAAACTGCAGCAGCCCGCGCCCTTCTCGACGGAGCTGGAGAAGGAGGTCCTACAGCGCATGAGAGCGGCTGGCGTTGACATAGACATGGTCATCGAGAATGTGCTGGCGCAGCGCTGCGACTCTCTAGCAGGGTGGTGGGCGTTGTTGCTGGAAAAAGAGGAGCGCAAAGCCAGGAGGAGGGAACGCAAGCGAAAAGAGCGCGAGGCTGAGGCGAAGAGCTTGAGGAGGTTGAGCGCGGCTAGCAGTCGACTCGACAAACTCGCGCCCACAATCAGAGAAACAGATGAGGAAGGTCAGCATTACCCAGTCCTAGGCGATCCTCCCAAGAGTCGGGGGCGGTCGATCAACCGGCGGAGTACGCATGGTAATTATGTGAGCCCGCCGTGTGACATGCCTGTATTGACCAGTGGATTAGCTGTGCCGCCCGTCCCAGACCTGCCGGACCTTCCAGAGTCAAGTTCGAGTCCCAACTTCGTCCTCGAGCGGCCTCCGCCGCCTGTCGAGAAAGACTTCGGCCGGCAATCAAATTCATCTCCTCGCCCTCCACCGCCAGCGAAGGATCTCGACAGACATAAGCGAAGATCACACAGCAGTGTGTTACAAGTCGTGGGCAACAACCCTGACCTTCTTCACCCCAATGGCTTCGTTCCCAAACGCCGCCGCAAGCAACCTTTCATCAACCACCTCTTGTCACTCCGCAATTGGATCAAAGAAACATCCAAGCGCGCACGCTCCCCAAACTCGAAAGCCAGCAGCGAAAAGTCTCCCAAGATCCCCGAGAGCACGCGATCCCAGGGTGATTCGCGAAGTGGCCGACGTGCCAGCAATGCAAACCGCAGCTCAGTGTATACACACCCGCCTCCGTCGACCCACAACGTGCCCATCCGCCCGCGTGTAACCACCCATGGCTCAGGCTCGACACGCAGACTGTCCGCCTCGCCTGCGCCCTTGACACCACGCTCTTCCTACCGGCGCTCATCCGGGGGCCTTCGGGGTCGCAAGTCCACATCCTCATCTGTGTCAAGCATTCGCTCCATGCCGCACCACCACCACACGCACAGTAAAGCCTCTTCCACTTCCAGCGCTTCCATTGCCTCGCCCAGTGTATCGACCATCAGCGGCCACATCAGCTCGCACAAAACGAAGAGCCCACACAACAGCATCAAGGTCCTACCAGCAACGCCCACATCTTCAACATTCCCTTCCAACATGCGACTCGTGCGAGCTGGCGCTCCTTCAATCGGGATCAGCACCCTCAACGAAAGCGGTGCAGCATTCGGCACCGCACCCCCTCCCTCCCCCGGCCTCATCTTCGCCAAGCGCAAACGCTCGCCCTTCAAGGGCCCAAACCTAGGGCAGACCAACAACACGGCAAGCCCATGGCGGAGCCGCAGCGGCGGGGACGCGGGCAGTAGGGGCGCCAGCGTGCAGGGCCGACGCAGCGGGGAGATTATGGGCATCACCGAAGAAGAGGAGGAGGAGGAGGAAGACGAGGATATCGAAGAGGTGGATGATTTCAGCCCGGGACTTAAGCCGGGCGAGTTCATCGTCCAGGTCAATGATGATGGGGAGGAGATGGAGAGGCCGCCGCCTACGCCGCCCAAGGCGTGAGTCGAGTTGGGTTGAGTCGAATCTTGGCTTGACCAGATGGAAAGGCAGCGATGGCACTCTACAGTCCACTGTGTTTGCACTCGATCGGCTTATCCCCTCTCCTTCCTCTTCTTCATCACCTTCTCTACCTCCTCCACATCCTCCTTCCCACCTTCTACTAGGGTCCCACCCACCACCCATCCACAAACCACCTGTACCTACAACCCCCTTTTCCTTTCCCTTTGCCTTTACCCTTCCCTTCCAACCCCCCTTACCCTCTTCCCCTTTATCCCATCTTGTACTCTACTCTACTACCCCATCCTTCCCCTTCAAAATTGCCCCACCCTCCCTGCTTCCTCGTTCCCGTCCCATTGGCGCGTCGCATAGACTTTTTGTTTGCTTCAACGCTTGCGATGCCATACTGCTGCGACTAGATACCTCCCCTTATTATTATCTTGTGTTGTTGCTGTTGTTAGTTATTGAATGAATAGAGTTTGGAATGGAGATTCGGATTGAGGTTGTGGTTGACGTTGACGTTGATGTTGATGGTAGTGTTGATGAAAATGGCGGTGGCAGTGGCAGTGGCAGTGGCAGTGGCTGGCAGAGTGTAGGTGCAAGGCGGTATGCCTGTACTGCGTATTCGTGTGTTCACTGCGTATTTGTGTATTTGTATGTGTATGTACACGTGCATATATATGCTTACACATGTACACATCCATCCATGTGAACTATTCAACTAGGCGTACGTTCACGACTCAAAATACACTCGCAGACGTAGCTGCCGATACATGTAATGCACGCATGCATAACAAAGCCCACAACGAAGCCACCGTAACATACAAACACGTGCCTATGCATTACGCGCAGATGTGGCTGGGTGGAGTGGATGACTTACAGACAGACAGACAGGCAGTGCGATGTCGTGTCGAGCTGGCGTTTCCGAGAAAAAGCAACATCAGCATCTAGAACGCCGTCACGAGGATAGACGTCAAGGTTGAGCTGAGCTGTGTACTCGACGGACTGGATAGACTAGCGGGTTTGTCGAGATGACTACACACCGCTGCAGCATACGACGAGGACTACTACTACCGCTACTACGCAAGCTCTATCGACTCTCTACCAATGCCACCAATCCACCCAGTAGCGCAGCGCAGTGCAACATGCCACGGCAGCACAGCAGCGCACAGCGCGTGTGCGCCAGCCGTGGACACGGATGGTCACGCTTGCGGGTTCTCGCGCAGAGGATACCTGGTTAATGGGAATGAATAGCAACGACGGATACAGATGCGGGTACAGATGCAGCTATGGATGCGGATCTCGCGATACTGTGCATGCAAAGGGGTGCTTTCTTATAGGAGTGAGAGTAGGAGGGAGTGTCGTCGATCCCTCAAGTCGTTACAGTAGCACTGAGTAGCATAATACAATGCGGCGCACTGTGCAGTGGCCTGATGAGGCTCTGGGGCCAGGGAGGGCGTAGAGAGCGGGGTACGATGGGTGTTCTCCATCCGCATTTTGAGATAGGGAGAAGTGGGGATATGTAAGGAGGCGTGGTTGCGTCGAGGGGCGACGTTGGGTGAGTGTGTTGGGCCAAGGGGATGTCAAACTCATCCAGTATCGTAATGGAGCCGGCGCTAGATGGAAGGGTAGAGACCTGCATGTCTGTGCCATGGTACGGGAACGCGACTGCTGCTTGTATGCATACTTCGGACCGTCTTTTGCACCGGAGTCGGACTGGCTCTCCGCTCCCACACGACGTTAGATAGATGAAATGATCAATCAATCAATCTGCAGCGTCCAGCGACATGCCAGGGTCTCGCCAATACTATCGCCTGGGCTGCGAACCGCGCCAGAAATGCCTCAACGCCTTCTAGCACGCAAGTGGCGTCAGCTTGTCCGCTTCGACTTGCAGGGTGTAGGGCATGCACCCACTTAGCCGGGACAGGAAGGCACGAGCCCAAGGCATGATCCTGCGCGCTGGACCTGCATTCAACCCACGCATCTGCTTGGGACAGAACTTGCAAAGGGATTGGAATGTTCATCGTATTACCGAGCGGACGCAAATCCAAGAGACGGTTTGCTCCAAGACCAATTGCACATATGGATGTATCTGACCAAGTTGGGCTGTCGCACAATGCAGTTGGAAACGCATTTGGGCGGTGCTGATGCAATTGAAGATGCAGAGAGCGTCGCACAGGTCTCGAGCCGCCTCCGGGACGGGATGTGGAGGACTCGAGGAAGTGTTGCTCCTGCGCTCCGTACTTGCGGTTTGCAATATTGGCATTGTCAAGGTGGTGAGCGAAAGCAGGTGGGATTGTTGTTGTTAGGGCTGTACCTGCATGCAACAGGCTGCGAAGGATTCTTTCTGAACAGCCGCTGCGTGTGCGATAGGTTGATGAATGTGCATGATCTCGGCTGGCAAGCTTCATCTCCTGGCTATCCGCCTCGACGCCTTGTTCACGCGTTCCTCGTGTCAACACGTTGGAAAGATTGCGGCGGTGTCAGCTGACCGCAGTCGATGGACGGCGAACCATTGTGCGGGGCTCGTCCTTTGCATACACTACCTGCTGATGGGCTCGTGGATGGTGTCTCTGGCAATATTGGGAATCGTATTCAGGAGCAATGGCATTCTGCCGGCGCTTCTCCGCCAATAGTTGCCAGGAGGGACAATGTTGGATCGTAAGATGTCACCTCAGCACTCCAGCACAGGCACAAACATCGAGCGTCAAAGACATGGACGCAAGGCCAGGCCAACAGCATATCAGTTGCGGTCGTGTTGTTATCAGGACGAGATAGGCACGAGGCATGAAGCATGAAGCATGAAATGACGAAGCGTGGGTCTTGCGAGCACATGCCGGATACATCGCTCGGCTGATAACGAAAAGGTGCACGGGCTGGCGTCTTCGAGGACCGTGGACGGCAAGCGCCACCAGACGTCGCCGAGGCACGACAACAGCAACAGCGGCGGCCTGATGAAAGTGGCCGTGGCACCGCGCTCGTGAGACAGCCGCGAGCCGGGGACGCTGAAGGGTGACAGGTTGACGTTCCATGGGTCGTATCGTTGTCGGCGCACTCCGTGAGACGGTGTGATGAACCGCGGGGGCCTACTGGTACTGGTGTGCTTGGACTCCAAGCCCTCAAGAGACTGGGCCAACTGTCGCCATCGACCTTGCCATCCCCAGGCACCACAGGGCGGCCTTGGTGCTTGGTCGTCGCCTGCTGGGGCGATCAGCATCCTCGTGGGCCGTCGTCCCTCCACTCCCCCTGCGAGAGCATGTCTCCACCGAGGAACGTCTGCTGCTGCCGTCGCATTTCAGGCCAGTGATAGATAGACGCAGCCCGCGCCGCGATACAAGGCTGCCGCTCTAACCCCAATACTCTCCCACCCCCCGGCGCCTAATCCTCACCTACCGTTTCTTCGGACCCTGGCCCATTGACCCCCGCAGCCTTCTGTGTAAAATAGGCCTGGTCCCTGCCCGCTGGGCGTAAGCACCATACACGTCTTCATCTCCCAGGGCCCTTTCCACGACAACGAGCAGTCACGGCAGGCTGCACAGCAGCGACACCACCCGAGCTCGCAGCGCCCGCTGCTGCTTTCTTTGGCCCACGCCTTTGGTTCCTCGCTGTTGTCATCATCAAAAATGGTTGTCGACGACGACATGTACGGCACAGAAAAGAGCTTTGGAAGGGCATCGCAAAACTCGGACTACTATGGCGAGAGCTCGGTGCATCGAGATGGTATAGCCATGAGGGTGCTGGATAGTTTCAAGCGTGATCCAAATTCTTCCATGACGCCCAAAGGGAGCTTGGGTGCCGACGGGACCGTATACGATGTCGAGCAAGCAGCAGCCAACACCGCCAGTTCACCACTTGCGCGCAGACTGAAAGGTCGGCATTTGCAAATGATTGCAATCGGAGGGTCGATAGGTAGGTTCTTCTGTTGCGCGAGTCACAATCTGTTGCTAACCTTATGTCAGGCACTGGTCTCTTTGTTGGTTCAGGGCAAGCACTAGCCAACGGTGGCCCAGCTGCGCTAGTAATAGCGTACTGCCTCGTCGGTATCATGCTGTACTGTACCGTTCACGCCTTGGGCGAGATGGCCGTCTTGTTTCCTGTTGCTGGTTCCTTCTCGGCCTACTCGACTCGCTTCATCGACCCGGCGTGGGGATTCGCCATGGGTTGGAACTATGCCCTCCAATGGCTCGTCGTCCTTCCTCTGGAGATTGTCGCCGCTACCTTCACCATCGAGTACTGGACCAAAGACCATGCCGGTGCCATCAACAACAACGCCTATGTTGCCATATTCCTGGTCCTCATCGTCGTCATCAACCTGTTCGGTGTCAAGGGTTATGGTGAAGCCGAGTTTGTCTTCGCCATTATCAAGATCACTGCCGTAATAGGATTCATCATTCTGGGCATCATCATCAACATTGGTGGCGGACCTGAAGGTGGCTACATTGGCGGCATGTATTGGAAAAGTCCGGGTCCGTTCAACAATGGGTTCAAGGGTCTTTGCAGCGTTTTCGTCAACGCTGCCTTTGCCTTCTCTGGCACGGAGCTTGTGGGTCTCGCCGCTGCAGAAACCGCCAATCCCCGAAAGTCACTGCCTACTGCCGTCAAGCAGGTCTTCTGGAGGATCACCTTGTTTTACATCGTCTCACTAACAATCGTCGGTCTCTTGGTTCCATACGACGACAAGCGTCTCCTACAAAACTACAACGGCGCGAACGCAGTTGCTTCTCCTTTTGTAATCGCCATTCAAAACGCGGGCATTGAAGGTCTCCCCTCGGTCTTCAACGCGGTCATCATGATTGCTGTACTCTCTGTGGGTAACTCGTCCATCTACGGTTCATCTCGCACACTCGCCGCCCTAGCAGAGCAACATCAGGCCCCGAGGGTCTTTGCCTACATCGACCGTCAGGGCCGCCCTCTCGTATCCATCGCCTTCGCTTTGGCCATTGGTCTCCTTGCCTTCCTCGCTGGCGCCAACGACGATCTCCGGGACAACGTCTTTAACTGGTTGCTTGCTCTCTCTGCGCTTTCAGCAGTCTTCACATGGCTGTCCATTTGTCTCGCGCACATCCGCTTCCGCAAGGGCTGGCACGTACAGGGACACAGCTTGTCCGAACTCGCCTTCCGCTCGCAACCCGGTCTTATCGGATCCTACGTCGGCCTCTTCTTCAACTGTCTTGTCCTTATTGCACAGTTCTGGGTTGCCGTGGTACCGCTCGATTACAAGGCTTTATCCACGTCAGAGCGTCTGCAGCGCTTCTTCAGCATCTATCTCGCGCTTCCCGTCACAATTGCATTCTACATCCCTTACAAATTTTACTACCGCACCTTGGTAGTGCGATCCCACAACATGGACCTGCACACCGGCATCCGCGAGCTGAACATCGACGCGCTGATCGAAGAGGAGCGCGAAGAGAGGAAAAAGTGGCCCAAGTGGAAGAAGGTCTACAAGTTTCTTTGCTAATACCATTCGTGTCAAGCGCTTGGCGTGTCGTGTCTATTCCGTTACTTGCAGCGTTCACGCATCACGTTCCATTGATTCAGGGTTGGAGTTGATACCAGGCGGCATGCCCACTTTACAGCATTGCGCAGCCTTTGCACGTTTCCATGTTGTACGCTATTACTAGGGTGCGAGAAAAAGTGTAGATAGGGAGAGAAGAGGTAAGCACTACAGAGACGATACAACGCCACATAATGAAACCATTCTATCAACACAACACGGATTGAATTTCATATTACTCTTATCTACAACTGCAAAGCACACGGGCGAGATCGGCTGTGCTCGCTAACTAGCGCCCCACCTCCGCCCACGCCAGCACAAAAAAAGCTTTGACGGGAGAGCGACTCTTCAACGCACCAAAAGCACAAAAAGAGAGGTCTTGCCCGGAATCGAACCGGGGTTGCCGGAAGATACTGAGGTGATCAGAATCCGGAGTGATAACCGCTACCTATTAAGGAATTAGTGGTTGATCGAGAGGATTAAGTTGATCAGGGAAGAACGTACACTACAAAACCGAAGTTGTTGTTGCTTGTTGATGGAGATTATCCGCAAACTAAAACTTATAACTACAATTAAAAACAAAG
>SAUA01000219.1:0-28782 GCA_004335185.1 Phoma sp. RAV-16-625 | reverse complement strand
CCCCCCCCCCCCCCCCCCCCCTTTTTTTTTTTACACTCCACCCCGGAAACCCGCCGGCCTCGGGAGTCGCGGGGGCGGGTCTTTTTTTAGGGTTGAGAGGGTTAGGGAGGGGTGGCGGGGTTAGGCTGGCGAGTCCTGTGGTGGGGAGAGAGCAGGAGTTGGAGGATAGGGGGAGGCCGGGGAGTAGGTAGCTTTGTTGATAGATAGACTAGTTGGTGGCTTCATGAGCGCTTTTGTATTAATGTGTTTTGATTGTTTCTGTTTGCGCTTGTGGATCTCGCTGTGATGTTTCTTCCCTATACAATGCACTTCCAAAACCCCCACTCTGCTGTCGTTACCGCCCATTTATCGCTGTGAATCCCCCGGAGCTCATTCTTGCGCTCGGTGTTACGCTCGCACTCGCACTCGCACTCGCACTCTCCTCCTTCCCGTTCATTCTCGGCGGCCCGCGCATCTCCATCTCGATCTGCATGGCCGCGGGGTCTTCCTCGCCTTCACTGTCTGCAATCCTCTCCTCGCCTGCCCCTCCATCAATGTCCATGGCTTCTGTCTCGGGCACGGGCGGTACAAGCTCCTTTCGAGCCAGCGGATCGAGCTCGGCGCCGTTCTGCGGTGTGGACGAAGCTGTGGACTCTGCTTCGCGGGCTCGGGCTAGCAGGTCCTGCGCAGCCTCTGAGCCGATCGGTATGCTCGGCAGTGTTGTTTGTGTGATGTTCGCGTTTGCAGGTCTTGCTGTGTCCGTCTCAACCGCCGCGCCCTTGCCCTTGCCCTCTTCGCCTTCCCTGACGACAGTCTCCTTAGCCGTTGCTTCCAATTCTGCAGCCTTACGCTTCCGCCACGCGCCATATTGCACTGTCTTGGGCACCACGTCGACCAAAAACTCGAGATTGTCCGTCCTGCTCACCGCGCTCGAGACATCACGGTACTGGATGTTGCGGCGCGGCTTACGCTCCGTTTTGACGACGTGGTGCGTGGTGGTGGCGAGGTGCTGGATCATCATCTCTGTCGCCAGTGCGATGGCGAACGAGGCATTCTTGGTGACGGTGAGGCGCTCCGGGTCCGCGTTTATTATTTTCTGGACGCGCGCGACTGGGCGCGTTAGTTGGGGTTCACGTCGACGCAACAGACACTACGGAGACATACGTGGGAGAGAGACGTGTCCTGTGACTTCTTTCGAAGGCGCAATGGGGGTGTTGTTGTATGGCATCGTGACCGAGTGTGATAGTGGAGCTGCGACGGTCGCTGTGGGTGGTGTGATGGCTTCGAGGCGGATTGTGGGGCTCTTTGTGTCTGTGCTTGTCCAAAATGTGATATCTTGTCCAATGGCGCGTTCGCTCCGCGCAGTAGAACTACAATCGGTGTATGGCGCGTGTGAGGTGGTGTTGGTGAGGGTGAAGATGTCGACAAGAGGAAGGTAACAATGCAAAAGGGCAGGTTTAGCCGAATGACCGCCCTAATGCAAGTAGACGTGAGCAGATGTCGTAGATCTAGGCATCACTTCTCACATATAAAGTGAGCCTTGGCTTTCCTTGGCCGCTGTTAGAAATCAACTTCTCATTTCGATTGAATCAAAATATGAGGCTTCTTTCTTTGTTGTTCGCGGCTGGCGCTGCTGCTGAGCTGTCTCAAGTGCCCTTCCAGAACACACCAGAAGTCGAGGGCTTCCAAATCTACCAGAGCCAATTCTCCGAGCACCATTCCATCCGCATCAAACAGCAGCAGAACGAAACTCTCTGTGATGCACGCTCAAAGCAATACACCGGCTGGCTGGATGTTGGTTCAAAGCATATCTTCTTCTGGTACTTCGAGTCACAGACCTCGCCATCAGAGGACCCGTTGCTACTTTGGCTGACTGGCGGCCCTGGCGGATCGGGCATGATTGGACTTCTTCAAGAGAACGGTCCTTGTCTGATCAATGAGTACGGGAACGGGACCGTGTACAACAAACATGGGTGGAGTAAGAACGCGAACGTCATCTACGTGGACCAGCCGGCGGGCGTTGGCTTCAGCTATGTTGATGAGGGTGTTCCGCTCCCTGGGACCAGTTTCACTGCTGCTGAGGATATGCATCACTTCTTGCAGCTGTTTACGAGCGATGTGTTTCCAAAGCTGAACGGTAAAGAGTTTCACATCACGGGAGAGAGCTATGCAGTAAGCCATGCGAACACTTTCGAGGATGTCCCATTGACGTGCAGCAGGGCCACTATGTCCCAACGCTGGGAGCCCAGATAGTCTCTCAGAATCTACTCTACCCAAAGCGGCCTCAGGTGAACCTTGAGTCGATCTTCGTTGGGAACGCATACGTCAGCCCTCTCGACACAGCATTTGGCTACTGGGAGACGCTGTGCACGACCAACCCCGGCGTAGAATCCCCCGTCTTCAACCAAACGCGCTGCGATCTCATGGCCACCCACCTCCCTCGCTGCCTGGAACTAGCCCGCGTCTGCTACGATCACCCCGACCCTGCAATTTGTCTAGCTGGCGAGGAAGTGTGTTGGAATGGGGTAATCGTGCACTACGACGGCGAGTCTGGCGCGGGAGGTCGCAACCGTTTCGACATCACGCATCCCTGCGAGACTGGCGATGACCTTTGCTACCCCGAGATCCAGAAGATCGGAGAGTATCTCAACCTACCCTGGGTATACGAAGCCTTGCATGTGCCTAAAGCAGTCGGCAACTACAGTGTCTTCTCCGAGGAAGTTGCTATCGCATTCTCGCTCACAAACGACCTGGGCATTAGCACACAGCCGCAGGTCTTGTACCTGCTCGACAACGGCATCGATGTACTCTTCTACCAGGGAAATCTCGATCTTGCATGCAACACTGCGGGGAACCTGCAGTGGGCGAATTCGATGCCGTGGAAGGGTCAGCCGGCGTTTGTCGCGCAGAGCAAGCAGATGTGGAAGCATGGCAAGCAGGAGGTCGGCTGGTACAAGGAGGTCCAGGTTGTGACGGCTAGTGGTAAAGACACAACATTTGCGCTCAGCACTGTCAACGGGGCTGGACACCTGGTCCCGTACAATAAGCCAGAGGAGGCGTTGGCTCTTGTGGATAGATGGCTGAACAAGCGCAGTTTCGCGTGATTGTATATGTATACGCAAACTGGAACGAGCCGTAAATAGTTATAGCGTCGTGCACGGCGGGTGGAGCGCGATAGTTGAAGAAGTTGGCAAGTCGCCGCTTGCTAGTCGCACATTGGCGTGATGAACGGAGAGCACTAATGTATGGCGGTTGTGGTGCACAACAATCCTGAAGCTTTGCAGTACAGTGGAACTACCTTCAGCAACGGGTGTGGTTTTCTGCATCCATCGTCTGTGTTTGATTGTGTTCATCCTACTCCTGCATGGATACGTGAATCTCTGACCTCTACAAAATCACGAACATCGGCACGACTCGAAAGATCGTGACACACGGCCACAGTGATCGGCCAGGAACACATTCCAGCCCACTTTCGTCCCGCAGCTGCGCATCATCGTGCCGCATCGTTTTCACAGAGCCCAAAATTCGGACGTGCATTTTCCCCACCATGAGATCATAACGTTTAGCACGCAACTACGTCATCGTTGTTCGTCTTCGCACACGACCTTTATAAAGGGTCTGCACGCTACGAAGCATCACCGTATCCTCCCATCAACTACCTGCAAAACCTCAAACCACACTCAATTCACTTCAATATCATCAACAAATCTCCTCACACACATATCACAATGTCTGGAACTTCCAACGTCGGTAACTCTCAGGTCTACGAGGCCGGTGACCAGCGCAACTACAAAGACTCTGAGATCGAGGAGGCCAAGAAGGAGAACCGCTTCCATGAGGGCAAGGAGAACTCTCACAAGGCTCAAGATTCCAGTAAGTTCTTCCATCGCATATGTTCCTTCTTACCATCATCCACACCTCCCTCTCTACCTTTCCCCAGCGTCTCATAATCGATATACTAACAATCGTGCAGAGGATGAGCGAACCATTGCCAACAAGCTCGCGCGTGAGGAGAAGCGCGAGAACGAGGATGACGAGAAGCTGAGCGAGGAGGACCGTCTGCGCAAGATTGACGCTACTCTGCCCGCAAAGCTCCACGGCAACGAGCCCAGCGCTGGCGCCAAGCTCGACCAGGAGCTGAGGGACGAGGAGGAGGCTGAGCTCAAGCGCAAGGGCAAGGCCTAAATGCATCGTTCCTGCCACAAGGTGGATGCTGAGATACCCTACGACACGAAGTCAAAATGACCAGCCACTGCGGCGGCATTGAATGAAACGAATGAACGATCAAAGCTTGGTCTTGAAACATGATGATGCTGTGAACTTGTATTATATTCATCATGCTCCGACACGTCAGCTTCAGCATCTGCGACATCGCAGTTGTGTCTGGAATGATGAAATGCCCCTCCACAGATTCGTGCTCTCTGAACCCCACCATCCAAGCTCCGATCCCTGACTCGGGCTTAGATTCTCCGGTAGCCTCGAGTATCCGCACCTCTCTTATCAAGGATGCAAAGGTGACCCAATCACCACTGCAACTGCTTCATAAGGCCCAATTGCCCCGTCTTGACACCTCGTACTTTACATGATTTCTCTCGGCACAGGAAACTTTATCCGTACCACCGTTGCCCTTTCCCGGAGCTTCCTCGCCCTTAAACCCCGCGTTTCGAGCTTCCCATTGTCCGTTACACCTCCCAATTCCTCCGCAGCTTTCAGCAAAGTCTTCGCCAGAATGTCCAGCTCCCAAGCCAAGCGCCTCGCCGGCAAGACCATCCTGATCACAGGCGCCAGCTCAGGAATCGGCAAGAGCACCGCTCTGGAGTTTGCGCGCACACAGCCCGACGACTTGAAGCTCATTCTCACAGCGCGCCGTGAGGACGCGCTGAAGGAAGTCAAGAAAGAGATTGAGGGACTCGCAAAGGGTGTGAAAGTTCATGTTGTAAAGCTCGATGTCAGCAACGTCTCGGAGATTGGACAATTCGTAGGCAACCTGCCTGCCGAATTCAAGGAAGTCGACGTCCTGGTGAACAATGCGTGCGTACTCCACTACCCGTTCAAGTCAGATGAGACTAGATAGACATGAATGCTGACTTCAAGTAGCGGCCTCGTCAAGGGCGTCGACAAGGCCCCAGAGATCAAGGCAGAGGACATCAACACCATGTTCCAAACCAACGTCACAGGCCTCATCGCCATGACTCAAGCCATCCTGCCCATCTTCCTTGCCCGCGCGGACGGCGGCCGTGGCGACATCATAAACATCGGCTCAATCGCCGGCCGCGAACCGTACCCAGGTGGTTCCATCTACTGCGCCACCAAGGCGGCGGTGCGCAGCTTCACGGATGCGCTGCGCAAGGAGTTGATCGCGAGCCGGGTCCGTATCATCGAGATTGACCCCGGGCAGGTTGAGACAGAGTTCAGCGTGGTTAGATTTGGCGGCGACAAGGAGAAGGCAAAGAAGGTCTACGAGGGTGTGGAGCCTTTAACTGGAGATGACATTGCTGAGATTGTCGTGTTCACAGCAGGGAGAAGGGAGAACGTCGTCGTTGCGGACACACTTGTTTTCCCCAACCACCAGGTGAGTCGAGTATTTTGCTTAAATATGAAGTGGATACTAATGTGTTACAGGCGGCTGCGACGGTTCTGCACAGGAAGACGACACAATAGGAGTGTCAATAGAGATGTATATATCGAACAAAATCGAGCGGCGGACTGCGAAGACCATAACCTGAAGCACTCGATTCACATATTCAATTCTAGTGTTCCCACGATTCAAGTGCTCGAAACAGCTTCTTTGTCGCTGTCCTTTTGATCGCACAGCACATTTATACTTGCTAGAGGTGTAGCTAACGCACGCTAGGTACCATTTGCTGGCGGCGGCTCGAAACACAATTACAGATACAGCAATGACTACATCTTGAGTCATATTCAACATGGAAGCTGACGTATTTGATAGGGGTAAAGATGTACACGCTAGTTACTAAGGGCCGTACGGTGCACGCCTAATAGTCATGCATTATTCATGTCGAGCAGGACCGTGAAGAAGAACATACAGGGCGACACCCTTGGAGAACTGGCGACACAACACAAAGACACACACAAGCGAACAAAGCAAACCGGCATATATTTCATTCATGTTTTCCAGCTCGATGCCGAGGAACAAGAGGCATTATGCGTGCCAACAAGTCCAATGACACTAGCTGGTATATACAATTTCCAGCAATCTCGAGAAGGACGACACCACTGTCGAGTATCCTAACATGTCTACTCGAACGAAGAAGGACATGCAGAATGTCACTACCCACAGATTACCCCGAAGTCGTAGAACGGCATCCTTTACACATTTTATGGCGAGTGCAGACGAGGAGGATTTTCCTTATGTTGACCGCGAACTCGATCCCGACTCTGGCGATAATAACGGTTCCAAGCTACACCTTGCAAGCCCATGTACTCCAGAATTGGACGCAATCATCGAAGACGACGAAGTTTCAAATGATGAGTTGGCCGATATCGTCGATTACAGAGCACCAAAGTACTGCCACGACCCTCATTTCGCAGGCCATCCGGAATGCCACAATCGCCAGATATCGGACACTTATGTGTTCCGTGCAGTCGATGCGGTGGAAGAGTTCCGGTTGCGCTTTGCTGCAACGCACGATGGCGGGGACAGTATCAAGCACTACCGCGACTGGCGCCGCTTGAAGTGGGAATATGGCGAGACTATGGTCCATGGAGGGTCTTCGCTGCGCACTGAAGTCCCGGTCGAGGAAGAGGTGGTAGATGTTCGTACGCATCAACGATTCACGTGGGATGCCATTCGTGTGCAAAACTCGAATGCGACCCATGAGGATTTTGTCGAGCACTACTTGCTGCGACAGCGGGCGTTGAGGGGACAGGCGGCGCATGCAAAGCGGTCTCAAGTCGATGCGGATCATACATTGGTATCTGCTGGTACGATCACTGGCAATCCTGAGCTGCTTGTGCCTCCGACTCTCGGGGAGGGCGAGCTATCTTTTTTCCCTACGGAGGCATATGCCCGGCCGGTGAACAACTTGATCGCTCGACGTTCCTGCGATGAGATGTCCCTTTCCAATTCAGTATCTTCGAAGCCTACTTTAGGTACCAAGAAACCGTCCTATGGTAGTGCCGGGCCCACCTACTCAGGATCAACCAATCCACTAGCTGTTGAGGCTGACGCCCACTCCTCCCACCACAGGCGCGTGGCGAGCATGCCACGCCCGAATTCTCCAGCGCCAGAATCGGGTGAAGAAGCAACAGAGCCTCTGCCGCAAAATACGGTCGTACCAGAAACTCACAACACCATCATCGCCCACGACCAAGCCAGTACTTTTCCAACACGCAAAGAAGTGCAGCTGTCGAATGTTGGCTATTGGGCGGACGACCTTCACTCATCTCTCCTCAAACAAGCGGCAGGCGACACCCACGATCTGTATTCGACATTATTCAACGACCTGCATCCAAAGCATCGACGCCAGCATTGGAGCAGCAAGGCCAAGAGCCTTGTTAAGAGACGACTCATCATGTTTTCGGCGCGACAAAGTAAGTCGTTTAGCGGGCTGCGCGGGTTGCGGAGGAGCTGGGTTTGATAGTGCGATGCCTCGCGCCTACGCTACCTACAACCCCTATGACACTGTTACACTCGCTAGACGTCAAATCTGTTAGATAAATGATATTGAAATCGAACTCGAACTTTGCTACACTTTTTCCTATGTTGCGGTATTCGGTTCGCTTTGTGCCCGTCTCGAGTGCATGCAGCGTTCATCACGGTGTTTCTTTGAGCCAGCGTTTGCTCGGTTCAGCACTTCCAAGGATGGAATTTAGTAGTTACTTTTGATGTGCCTTTCATTGATGATTTGTGATCTGGAAGTCATGTAGAAATTGGGCAGATGTACTCGCACAGCAGCTGTGTGGGTGTCAAGTCACGCAGAGTAGTCATCGACCAGATTACGGGACATTTCCAACCATACCTTGAGGTCGTTTCTTTCAAACATACAGCTGGAACACGACACGATTTTTTATCACTCCATTGTAACGATCGATGTGTGGTTCACATTGTGCGGTAACTATCTCAAACTTTGGTTCAGACCGGCTCAAAGTACGGTTGACGCGCCACCTCACTTCACTTCACCCAATGATTCTTAGAACCTTCGCAGTGAAAGACTCCGCGACTGCTTTTCTGTCATCAAAACGCTCAGCCGGACCCAAGGTCCACTTTTTATAGTCGTTGCCCTTGGTTATAGGGTTGTGCGAACCGCCAAGCCCACCTACACCTCGACCAGAGCAACTCGACTGCCCTATAAGACCTTTGTACCCCCACCCCTCCCTCCAAAAATCATCTCAAAAAGTTGAAGCCATTCAAAAAGCTCGTTTACTGTTTAACTGAACGTTTCCGCCCATACATTACACTGCATCCAGCCATCACACACAACTCTCAAGATGGCTGCTTACATGTACACCTCCGCCACGGGTAACAACTGGGACGATGATGATGAAAACTTCGATATAGACACCTACAAATCCACTGCCGACTTCTCAGAACCCACCATCGATGACCTTGGTCCCCTACAATGCGCACCAGCAGTTGCTTACGAGGAGTACGAAGTCGAGCAGCTCACCGCGCCAGTCCCTCGCAAGTCCACTGTCGACTACGCCTCGATCCCCCGTTACCATTGGCCATCTCCCGCCCGAGCGACTGCAGAGCTCTGGAACAGGGACGAGCATCGCCGTCCTGCCTACATGGAGATGAGCCACGACGGCGGTTACGCCTATCCTGACCGTCGCAACAACTACAACACCAATTGGCTGCGTACAAAGGTCAACATGTGCTGCAGTATGAAGGTACCGACTATGATGAAGCCATCCCCTCTTCAGCAGTCAATGACCTGGGATGAGGATGACGAGTGTGAGTACATTAAGGATGCCAGTTTGCTATTCGCCTCGACATCATCTCCGCCGCTGTCTCAAGGTGGTCATTCTGAGGATGGACAAGACGGGCCGTTCACCCCGCCCGATTCACCATCCATGGTAATCGTTAGTGAGTGGAAGGGTAAAGCTGAAGAAGTAAGTGGATCCGATGAAATATCTGACTTCATGTTGATTGATACCAATCAGTACAATCCTGCAACTTCTGCCATCGATATCACCACCAACTTCGAAGAGAAAGACGCAGTTGAGATCTCGCACGAGTTCATCGACTTCAACTACATCTCGGAAGATCTCCACATCTCGGACATCATTGGAGACGATACACAACACCTGTACTACGATCAAACAGGTAAGCAGTCGGAGGAAGAGGTCGACAAGCCAAAATCTAACTTGACCTCAGACTCTCTTGTATCCTACACGCCACTTGGTTCGCCTTCTCTCAGCAATGCGAACGAAGAAGTAATGTGTAACAATCCTACCGCTCTTTCAAATGCAGGCGAGGATGGTGGCTGCATTCGCCGAGATTCCATGGTCGACCTCATAACAGTGAACGCCATGGCGCAAAGTCTAATCACAATCGTCAAGGCCACTGAAGCTGAATACGAGATTGTCGATGTGAGCATTGAGGATGCTACCACGAAGACTCTTGTCGCAAACTCCCGAATCGAGGGCGATGTACTTGACGTTCACAACAAAGCATTCGGGCTTGTTGGATTCGTCAAGACTGCACAAGTCACTGTTGATGTCAACACGACCGCCGTTGGAACCGTCGACACTGTCATAGTCGATGCAGAATCCCATATCGATCATGACGCTGAGGACTCCGACCAGTTCCAGGACGACAACAGCCACTGTACGTCTACGATTGGAGACTCCACACCACTTGTCAAGACCCACTACCCATCACCCGACCTGACCTACACTCACGACTCCAGCAACACTTCACTGGTATGGAACACGGTCGTAGCAGGCTGCTTTGCTATCTCGTCTGTGCCCTGGGGTCATATTGCTGTCGCTACTGCGGGTGCTCTAGTAGACGTCGTTGCCTTCGTGGCTTGTCGCTAGGTTCTGCAACACACTTTCACACCAACAGAGACATTGTACGATATCACGACAGACGCTTCTAAGATCTTTAGCGCCTCACTTCTACAAGGCATCAGCGATAAGATCAGCATTTACACGGCGTTCTATACCACACTCCAGCACTTTTCTTGACATCACTCCTTCGCCTCAGCTCTTCACCGTCTCCTACCACACAGCTTTGGTCCGAACTATGCTCCCCTTGGGTCGAGCCAATTCTCACCAATCACCACTTATCCGCAATCGCTCTCAGCTTGAACTATGCTCCCTCCGGGTCGAGCCAGTTCTCGCCAACTGGATCAACTAAAACGCACTCTCCCAGTCCGACACCCTTGTCCGTCACGGAAAGACTTCTCGCTCAAAACGCCTCGATCTCCGAGTAGCTCGCCTTTGGGTTTGAGCTCACTCGTAGAGGCGAGTTTTGTTGAATTTGAGCACGAGACTCGAAACCGCTTGACAATGGCGCTCTGTTCAGTACCACTCCGCTACCTTTCGACATATGGATCACCTTCGGGTTCGAGCCGTGTTGAGAGAGCCTGGTTGGTCTAGCGGAGCACATGGGGATGAGAAGGCGTGGGCGTTCACGGATTGGAAGACACATGTCCTTGTCTTATTTCTCTACCAATGAGTGATAAACTCAATACTCGTATCATTCACCACAGTCAATATCATCTCACATGTACACCGCGCCTGTGCCCCTCTCAACCCCCGAGTATCCCATCACGCAGTTCATACAACAAGAACCCCCCTCTACATCCATCTCGCTTGCCCTGCCCGTCCAACCCCCCTCCCCCAAAACTCACAACAGCCCCAAAGAAACAGCGCTCCACCTCCCACCCCCGTTCAAAAGACAAAGATCCTACACCCCAACCACCAATCCTAAAATTTCTCGGCACCGATAAATCTATCAGGCTATTCGTCAAAGCATATACACGGTTCCAGAAACCTCTTCCACTACATATCTATACCTCCAGAAATGCAATCTAAACCCAGGGATTCGCGCTGCGCAGAAAGATCGTGTTGATAGCTCTTAGAAGCAAGGAGACGTTTGTCAGTGAAGCGATGTTTATAGAATGTTGGGTGTGTTTTGTTCTTACGAGGATAAGCGACTTTTTAAACTGTGGTTTTGCATTGGGGTGAGAATTGTGTTTGGCTGTAGTATGGCTTTCTCACTAGCTTCGTTTGTAGAAGAGGATGATGCGGATGTGATTAGGGTCGATATTGGTTCTTCAGCGGCAGGGAGGGTGTTTGATCATCACGTATCGAGATGCACACAGATTGTGATCATAGTGAAAGCAGCATGAATTTACGTCCCGCTGCTCTTTCACACACATCTATCAAGGATACGCAAGCCCAGTCAAATCATTCGGAAGTTGCCGTTACCGTACAAGAGCCTCTCAGACATTACTCTGTCGATGGCGCGCAGAGCGAATAAGATCCCGAATCCCCCTCTGCAGCTTCCGCTCACCAGACAGGAGCTGCTTCTCGTCCGCAGCGGCAATGATGTCTTCGCCTGTGTTGGGGTAGTCCAGGTGACTCTCCGTATGGGGGAACCAGCGCATGAGGCCCCAGTAGAATAGGCCGGCGGCGACGAAGGAGTAGATGTAGCCGATGGCGAAGCTGAGCACGGATTAGCACTGATACGTCAGCTATTGCTGAAGTCGATGGGAAACTCACAGGTGTTTACCGCCGTCAGAGAGATTGATTGTGTTGAGTGAGACGCTGTTGATGAAGCCTGGGAGCGGAGGCAAGAAGCCGATGATGAGTGCGACAACACTGCGCCAATTGGTGGCGTACTTTGCCGAGTAGCGGTACATGCCGTTGAAGTCATACATGTCGGGGACTGACACGTTACCACGACGTGAGATGTAGTAGCTGTGGGTACATCAGTTAGCGTCAGACTCCTCGAGATTAAACATCCTTGCTTACTCTGTCATGAGGATCGCTGTCATGGGTCCCAGAAAGATGGTGTAACCACCAAGGAACGCGAGAAACTTCTGCGCGGATGCGAGAATTTTCCACTACACGGTTGATTAGAGAGATGGTCACCTGGTTCGTATAACATCAAGACTTACTGGAACACACGCCCAGGCACCGATAAAAGCCGCAAGGATTTGACCACGACGAATGTTGATGTACTTGGGACAGAAGGAGACCAGGTCGTTGGCTGCGCTGATGGAGTTGGCAGAGATATTGATACCGAGAGTGACGATGATCAACCCAATGGCGCCAAACGCAGCAGCAGCTCGACCGGCGTGGGAGCCGGAGGCCATCCAGTCGTCGATGATCTCAATCGGGTTCCAAATGATCTTGCCATAAGCTGTTTGCGATGCTGCGGCGGTAAAGATACCGAGTAGACCAACGACTGTGAAGATGAAGGGAATGACGATTGCTTGGACGTTCTGCGCACTCGGCTTATTGGCGTACCTGGAGAAATCGGCAATGTTCAACCCCAGAGTGGCGTAGTTTCCAAGCACGGAGTTGAGGTTGGAGAAGAAGGCCCAAGTAAGTGCAGTGCCTGAGATGGTTGTGCCATCGGTTATGACAGTGCTGTGGCTGATGGTGCCGCCAGCCTTGTGAAGAGTTGACCCGAACACGGCGAGGAAGATGATGGGCGCAATGATCGACTTGAAACCGAAGAAGTACTGAATCTTCGTGTACGGTATGCAAAGGAAGGGCAATTGTAGTAGGAAGTAGAGAAAGAACGCCACAAATCCGTTAGTCGTGAGGCCCTGGCTGTCTGGGACATGGTTGGGAATGTTGGCAAAGCTTGGCCATATCGCGGTAAGCAATACTTCCATGCATTGGCCGCCGGTTACTGTTTGGACACTGAGGGTCTCTGTTAGTATATGTACATGACAGTGCGGCGTAGAGTAGATTCGACTCACCCAAGCCAAATAATAGCAAGCGCACAACGGGACACTACCACGAAGTAGCTGAAGTAGTAGCCGAATGGCATGCGAGCGAGAATTGGAAACGGAGTATGAAGCTATAGGGAGTAAGATTAGCTGCCAAGTCTCGCGATGAAAAGGCTTACTTACCTTGGCGCCGATTCTACCGTTCATAGTAATGACCAGACCCATAATAGTGTTTCCGAGGACACAAGCTCCAATAGCCATTCTCCAGCTCAGACCAGCAGCAATCATGGAGGAAGCTGCAAATGATGGTTAGTCAGACTGAGACAATCAAAACACTCCAGATTTATTAGAATGTGCTACATACCGACTTCCCAATTAGAGACGGCCCAAGCGTCGGCCATCCAGTAGGCGATGTAAGAGCCCGTTTGCCAAGTGCGCTTCGATGGAGGTATAGGGTCGAAATCGGCATTGGAGGTATTCGGGTTGGCAGCGAAACTACTGGGCTCTTGATTAACAGCCAGCGAAAAGCGACTGCGCTTGACGGCGAACGATTGGCCCACGCCAGTTGGCTCGCCGTGGACAGAAGAGCCATCGGAGCCTGAGGCTGTCTTGTGGTCTTGGAAGAATGCCATGTCAGAAACAGCCGTGGTGTAAAACTAGTGCAGTGGTGGACTGGCCAAGACAGGACCAAGGGTGAAGTGTGGACTCGGCAGGGATAGCTGTAACTCATATACAAGTGAGTTCGCTCTAGGAGGCAGAAATTGTCTCGTTCTAGAACGACTGCAAGACGCCTCAGAAGTTTCCTTATCTCAGGTTCGCACTAGACCCAATCGTACATATCTATGCGCATGTGTTAGGCGGGGGCTGGAGTGGTATCTCGTCAGACTTGTGACTGGCCAAGAACAAGCGGCAACGCAAAGATACACAGATTTGTAGCTTATCTCGACACGTAAGCCCAGATCATCGCAAAGGCGATCCATGGGCCAGCAACGTCATATACATGATGTTGGATTCCCTGCAACGCCATTGGCCGTTTTCAGAAGCCATTTGTGCATTTCCTCGCCGTATGCCGACTTTGCAATCATTTTCAAGCGAAAGCTTGTAGCTGCCCTAGAACCTCGCTGATAACAGTCCGGGGTCTCCGCAGGACTAGAAATGAAGTTCCCAGCGGCCGATCGCGGAACCACTGGGTTATGACCTCCGCAGACCGAGATTGGCTAAGGGTGTATGGTAGGCGCCGGCCACCGGCGCTCTACGAACTGTGCGTCTCCGGTGCCCAACACCTCTTCAGCAGTTGCGAAGATCCAGCGAGCAAATATGAAGCCAAAACAGCAAGCCGAGTGTTCTGCTGGTCGGCGACCAAGATGGTTGAATGAAGGTTCAGATGGCTGCGCTCAGGGTAGACACGGCGGGGAAATGCGACGAGCAAGTAGTATACATAGACCTTACCTCATGGCAGTGTCGCGGTTACTCGATGTGATCGAGTAAGATACGTCACTGATCTGTATCGGGGCCTCCCCACGCTTTGTGCCACCAGCTGTTCGTTAAGCCACATGAGGGATGCTTCAACGGCGGGAGTGTGGGCGCGGACAACGCACTGGAATTCCATATCTCGAAGCAGATTTCTGGTAAGATCCGGTGGGTTCCAGCATTGAAGCTGTAGAGAGCGCCGTATGCCTTCCTGCATCGTCGTGTCGTCTTCTCATTGCGCCCGGATTACCGCGGCGGAGACGAGGTTGGACCCCTGCCTGCCTGCATGCTTCGGTATTGCTACCGGATCATCTCGCCCCGTTGGCGGTTAAACGTTGCCAAGCAAAGAAGTCGCGGCACGACTCACGCGACCACAATATATATGGCCGGGCAGACAAACCATGCGAATTGATGTTGACTCCGAGCGCTCTGCTTCTGTGATGCTTTGCCTCGACGTTGGGCGTCCGCCGCGCGTCCGTTCGCGTACGGGTACGAGCCACGCCCCACCAGGAATGCCGTCCAGGCGTGGGTTAGGGGCTCGGAGGCGTCGGCACCATCCCTGAGCAGCTCCTGAACGTCGCAAACCCATACACCAGCTGGCGACTGTGTCCAGACGCCTTTTTTCTCGTCGCTTGTAAACAGATGAGACGCGTTTCCAGCTAGCGACGATGCTCGCCAACAAGAAGCACCTCATGCCGCGCCCGGCTCGCGTCGTCCTCTTCCTTGCCCTCGTGTATGCTTTCTGCTGGATCAAGGGCTGGCCTGCGTACTACGACGATGAGGAGCTGCCCCCAAGCCAGCGGCCAAAGTCGACAACAGCCCTCGGCGAACATCGCGTTAACCCCGACCACCTGGTCGTTACCATCACCACCGCCGCGACCGATGCCTTCACAAAACTTGCGCCGGCGTTGCTGTACCTCGATGCCGCCCACCACAAGGAGCTGCTGCTGATGGGTGACCTGAAGATGGATATTGGCCCGTTTCCCGTATTCGATGTCCTGGCGAAGTACCCCCACAAGTACGTGGCCGAGAACGATGAGCTGGAGAGGTACAAGCGGCAGATCGACTATGCAAGGAGGAGCATACCAATCACCAAGCTGCAGGAGAAGGATCCGAAGAAAGAGCAGGCAGTGTTGAGGACATTGGCCAAATACAAGATCCTCCGGGCAATGGAGAGCACTTGGGAGTATCGACCAAAGCGGGATTGGTACGTCTTCACCGACGAAGAAGCGTTTATCGATCGAGGAAATCTGCTCGACTGGCTGAGCCAATACGATCCCAAGCTCAAACACTTCTTCGGAAATCCACCAATCGCCAACGTCCCTGATGCTTTTGCGGCCGGCGGCAGCTCCTTCATAGTTTCAGGCCAGACCTTGCGACTCTTGTTCGAGGACCGCAAGACCATGATGCGGAATTGGAAGAACTGGGACCCTAGGATTAAGGACTACCCTTCAGCGATTCACTTGGTTGAGAGTTTCCTGAAGACCGAGCTTAGTCTTGACATGGTGAGCTTTTGGCCGGGTGTGTCTGGCTTCGATCCAACCACCATTTCTTTCTCGCCAGGTCTCTGGTGTGAGCCGGTCCTCATGATGCACCATATCTCCGCCGACATCGGGAGTGACTTGTACAAGTTCGAGAAAGAGCGGAAAGAAGACCACAAGATCGACAGCGCATTGCGATACGCGGATTTGTGGCACCGATTCATGGCCCCTGAAGACCTCAACCAAACTCGCCACGATTGGGATAATCTTTCCTCAGAGTCTACGAACAACCGATGGAACATTCTGTTCGAAAATGAGGGCAAGCCAGATGGCAACCGTGCCACCAGCGGAGAGGGTTCCTGGGAGGCCTGCAAAGCGTCTTGTGACAGCAATAAGTATTGCGTGCAGTGGTCCTACTCGTCGGTTGCCGCGCCCAATTTCAACGAGAACGGCCTTACCAAATGCCATCTGAGCAGTAGTATGCGATTCGGTGCCCACGCCGAGTCAGAGGAGGTTGAGGTCAATGGCGAGCACAAAACCCGGACCTGGACGAGTGGATGGAAGAAAGACCACTTTAAGCGTTGGACAAATCAGCAGAGGTGCAAGATCCAGCAACATTAATGATATCCAACGTCTGCCCCAATGGCGCGCTACAACAGTGCTTGTTTCCCTGCAACGCGCTTCCTAGTACTTGTCTTCTCGAGGGCGGGTGGATCGTATTGAACTGAATCGACTTTCCTACGCTCGGTACATTTAATCTCAACTTCGGAAAGGTGCACGCTGCAGCAAGGTCGCCGCCACGGTCAAAGACGTATGGTACCGATCAGCTTGCCGGCCAGGTAGTCCACGGATGGTCATGTTCGACCGCTTGCTGATGCGTTCCCGACATCAGCTTGGTGTAGTCTACGTCAAATCACGGTGACGTACAGTGCTCTGCGCGTTGTTCGGACACCGATTGTTGTCCAGATGTGTATACCCTCAGGCCGCTGGGCTGCGTTGTTGGCACAGACCGATGGTTGCTCACAGTAGTTGATGTAGCTTTGCATTGTTCGTGCATGGTGGAGGTGGTGAGGTGGACGTTATTGGAAGAGCGTGCGCTAAGCTGCTCCCTCGAGCTCTCCCTCTTGGACAGCAGAGTGTAAACAACACAACGTTAACGTCCGCACCGACATCGCCACCAAAACCTGCATGCACCTCGCCCTCGATACTCACAACTGATAATGCGCACTTGAATTGCGCTTGCTACCCCGTACATCAGCTTCTCACTCAACTCCTTCTCTGCAATTCATCTCCACACAAACGTACAAAACCGGGCAGAATGACTACTCCACAACCTACAACACCTCAGTCAGCGAGCGAGCAACGAGTGTGTCCATTTCCTGGCGAGGTGTACACTCTGTCGGTGGACGACAGGCCGGTCTTCCCTACGAGTGACCAGACTGAGCTCGATGAAGCCGACAAAGCCGACTTCGCCTCTGAGCTGGACGCCGACTTGCAAAACGTATACAACAACGTCATGGACGACTTCTTCTACGATCGTCGCCTCCGGGCAAGCACGTGGGCCCCCATTGCCATCCTACCAAACCCAAAACTGTACAACACTGTGTTCGACTTGTGCTCAGGCTCACGCACGGGTAAGTCCAACCGCGCGCCGCAACTTAACGCAGGACTGACAACAAGTGTAGAACCGATCACACACGAAGAGCACATCTCTCTGCTAAGGACTGCTCGTCGATTCCACGACGCTGTTAGCCGCGCTCTGGGTTATGTACGGTGGCAGAAACAACAGCGACAGGCTCGGATCCTTGCGCAAACTGCAGCTTCAGGAAGTACTTGTTCCTCATCAGCGAGTGCCTCTCAAGTGGCCCCAAGCAGTCCCCCCCTGGCGGCTGCAAGCCACGCGGACACTGCCGCCGTAACTGTATCAAATAGTGTTGTTAGTCAATTAGCGCCTGGTGATCTAAGATACATGGCTGATTGTTCGGACAGATTGCACAAGCAGACAAGGATGAGCATGAATAACCCGTTTGAGGCTCCTGGGCCCTACGTCTCTGTTGGTCATTGTGCGGCCAAGGAGCGCGAGCGATCCAGACAGTCCGCAACTGATTCCATGGCCAACACTAGATTCTAGAACGCATCTGCCTCGCGGATCAAGGATTCGGCAAATGACAGATGGACGATGACGATCAGAGCAAGGTCTTCAAAGTGGCATCGATGGTGGTTTGCAAGACGGGAGGAGTGCAACACGCAATGGACCACAAAGGGAAAGGAACTGCCACCGTACTATGAGGCTGCTCCAGGCAAGAGCTGTGCTGTAACGCTCGTTCCTTGCAGACGCGATGAAGTGAAAGGCAACACGAATACTTTCACCTATGACATCTAGCGCGAAAAATCTCCATCAATTTCACAACTGGCCTTGCTGTCACCGTGATACAGTCTACACACAACACCGCCCGTCGTTACAGCACCTAAGATGCAGTACATCGCCAACCAGAACGCCAACCAGAACGCCCACCAGCCAGTCCTCAGCGCCTTCCCACCGCACATGTCACAAGCTCAACATCCAACTTGGCAACTGCCACTCAAAGGCACGTTCTCAGACGTATACCAAGATCCTCTACCGTACCGCACACGCTCGACATCTCCCAAACTGTCTGTCACCACACAGACCCAGAATCTCTCAGCTAGACTACACAAACCAGCACAATACACCTTTACCGACGGACCGCACGACGTACCAGGAACAGCCGCCTACTACAAGAGCTGGACATTCCGCAACAAACTCGCCGCAGGCACAGCCCAAGTCCCGAGAGCGACCGCCCAGAACACCAGCGGCGATGACAGCACCGATGAAGACTACGCCAGCAATCCCTTGGATATCGACAAGACAAGGTCACTCATCCTGATCGTCAGCAGGGCGAATGTGCATCGAGGCAGCGCTTGGCGGAAAGTAGACGGGCGGATGCAGCGGGCGAATCGGAGGATGTGGGTTATGAAGAGGTCTTGATGTGAGACAATAGCTAATAGCATTTAGGAAGTTCTTGAGGAAGTTCGAAGCTGGGGGTTTGTTTGGGTGGGATTAGGGGTGCATCCGTGCTCTCTGGGCTAAGGAACTAGGCACCGAGACACGGGTAGGGAACAAACCAGCACAAGGTGGCAGATGTGCATTGTAAGGTCAAGGAAGAAAATACAGACACTGTGATTCGCTCTTGTCGTAGTCCGTGTTTGTTGTCCTGCAGGTACCCGTGGACTCGCCCTGTAGCGCGGCGACAACGCCTTTGACTCACTTTCACTGTGAATCGGTATTGCGAAACTCAGTCCACTTGATACCCCGGACCAAACTTCTTTCTTCCACGCTCTACCCAGCGGGCCATAACAGAAGGGTCACGCGTCCAGCGCTCGCTACTCACCCCATCTATAACAAGCGCCCACCTTCACTTCTTACTCGCCCGAGATGATCATCCCCCACGAAGACCCCAATCCCCAACCACCTCCAACACCCCTCAGTCTTCCCGTCCAATACCCCAAAGAAAAAGGCCTGAAATGGGAAACCTTCCACCCGCCACTCCCAGCCGGGGCAGAAACCCAACCTCTCCCCAAGAATATCCCGCTCTCTGATACCTCCTGGAAGAACATCGCAAACACACTCCACGACCACCGCACCCGTTTTGCCACACACAATAAACCCCTGGGGAACCCGCGGTGCAGTAACCTCGACCGCTCCGCCGTGCTAGCCATCTACCGCTCCGCGCTGGCGAGACTGGAACACGCGTCCCCCACCGACGCACTCAGCATCTCCACCGAAGCGCGGCTGAAAGTCGAAATCATACTCGGCCTCCTCACCGCAGAGCCGCACGACCCAGTGTTCCTGGCGGAAAACGCGTTCCTGGAGCCGCTGGAGCCGCAGTATGCGCAGCCGCGGCTGGATTACTATGACCATGAGGATGGGCAGGGGGACGATGCGTATTTCTGGAGTGGATGGACAAGGCTGCGGGCGTGGAGGAGGGAGGGGTGGCCAAGGGTTTACCCTGCGAGGGCGGTGGAGCGGGAGAGGAGGGGGAGGGTGGAGCGGATGAGGAAGGGCAGGAGAAGGCTGAGAGAGACGTGTGCGGAAGAGTTGAGGGCAGCGTGCGGTTTGGATGGGGTGGAGTGGGGGGATGAGGTTGATGCTGAGCCGGGAAGGCCGTGGAGGTGAGTTTGTTGCGTGGGTACGTGGTAGTCTGTTGCTCAGCGTGGTCTTAAGAGTGTTTCCTTGGTTTTATTTAATTAATAGTTTGTGATGGATATTAGGTCTGTCGTCACACTGTATCGTGCCTTCTTCTCACTCAAGGCCCGTTGATCTTGTATTGTAGTCCTTGAATGTACGTAGATCACTGATTGAGCTCGCTGCTTTCCTAACACTGGAGTAAACAACGAATGCATTGGCCCTCCTGCTGGAGTGTGAGCCGATGTTCGCACGTCACACAAGGAAACCGTTTTTGCCAGTTCCCTTCCACGAGACCATGCTGCATATGGACAGACACGTGGGTCCGACGATCCTCCCAGCTATCGAGATTCGCTTCACAGAAGCCGCATTGTAAGCCTAGGTCATACTGTTCTATATTCGGCCGTTTCCAGGCGTCGAGCATCTTTTGGGGTAAAGGCTCAGCTATACCGTGGATTCTAGAGATGTGATTTTCGAGATGGTCCTGGCGGTAGAATTCACGATCGACTCTGTCCTTGCCGAGACAGCTTGTAAAATGTCGTTCTGTGATATGTTGGAAATTTACACATTGTTCACTGCAAACAAAGCAATCCCAAAACCCTTCATCGCCTCCTTCGCCGCAACACACCCAGCGGATTGGCCGATAGTGTACAGCTTCTTCATGACGACTCCATTCGAAGAAGTTGCGAAAGGTTTTGGAGCAACCGGGCCATGTGCAGAAGTACCTCTGTGGCCGCCGCAGTGTAGTTGGTTCAGATTGATAGAAAGACAGTGGTACGTCAGTACTGCGTATCCACTGTCGTCTACCCCTTCGAGATCTGGCAGAGTTATGAGAAACCATGCTATGACTGCTGGCGACAGAGCTGGACGACGCGAAAGAATGATGCGAGCCAGCAACACTAAAAGCAGGGCCCTCGATAGCACTAGCAAGTGAGTTGATAGAAGTTGAAGATATGTCCGACTCGGATACGCTGAAGCTCGAATCGGCACTCTCACTCCATCCATTGAAAGGGTCGTCGGAAGCAAGTGAGGGGGGGTTCTGCCGCCCAAGAGCAGCCTGAAGAACTGATTGTGAGACAGCTTCATCATCGACCGACGTCGCGAGGTACCGCTCCAGTGAAGATGTGCTTCCGTCGGAAGATTTCTGTCCGAGCTTGGCTAGGTTCTCGGCGGAGATTTTGTTTGCGATCTTGGGTTTGAACCTGCGGCGAGATCTGGTATTGGCGAACCACGTTTTGATAGCCTTTTCCGGGAGTCCCGAATTTTTCTGGAGTGCAGCAACTTCGCTCTCGTTCGGGTACGGATCGAAATGAAAAGTGGCTTCTAAGAGCCTTTTCGTTTTCTCGCCGATGTGAGTTCGTGAAGACTTGTTACGCTTACGATGCGAGGGAGCAAGATTTGTTTTGATGGGAAGAGGCAAACTCTCAAAGTTTTCTGCTTGCTCATGGACTTGATGGCATTTTTCGTCACTTTGATTTTCAGGCCTCGTAGACACAACGAAGTGCTGCTGCGAATCTTCTGTACGACCGGCCTGGTGCTCTAGACTGTACCGAGAGATGGGCATCTGGAAAGAGCTGCAGCTGCATGGATCCATAGAACAAATATGACAGGGGTGATCCGTAGCGAACATTAAGTTGTCGATCTCGTCTTCCCAGACTGTAGACGTATCCATAAGACTGGGGTTCGAAGCATGGAAGGCAGGCGTTAAGCTCGAGACTTGAGAGCTTTTTGGGAAGATTGATTCAATAGAGTCGAGATTGTTCAAAGAAGCTGACTGGAAAGCATCGAAATCGAAGAAGTCCTTGAGCTCGTCATTGGTGAAGAAAGTGTTTACAGCCGCGGATGGAATGTTGGTATCCTGAAACGACTGCATCATAGCTATGCAGAACGGGAGATTTGCGTGTGAGTAGCATCTTGGGATGTCAAGCAATAGTTATACTGTTCGTGTGGTAAGGCTGAGATACGAGGTTAACAAATGATTTGCGAGGTGACATGCTAGGCTGAACTTGGAAGATAGGCATGATGTCAGAATCCTTCAGACAGTTACAACGCTCGATGATAGCAACAGAAACATCTTTGCAACCAAGTATACACATTCTCAAGCCCTGCAGATCGACGAAACTACGATGTAGTAGACTTGATGTCAAAAGAAGCGGACACTAAGTCAACCCCACTATGGTGGGGCATTCCGCTATCGCCGCTGCTAGCACAGCTAATCACACCTCCCACGATGTAGCTGACCATCAACACTCCGCTCTCACCACAGCAAGTCCTCTACCAACACGTCAATTCAAGCCATGACATCCCAAGCCATGTATGAGAAAGCGCTCGCCGCCATCGACGCCGCCCACGCGCTAGACCCCAACAAGACAACCATCAACGGCGAAGAAGTACCCTACGAGCTCCACTACGCGCAGAAAAGTACCTCGTACCTCGAGAAGCGCGCACCCGATGCGCCCGATCATCTCCGCCTCGCAATCCGTGCCCAGCACTTCCGCCGCTGGGAAGTCCCGCGCGCCAGCTATCCCATGACGCGCGTGGGCTACCACGCATGGCGGACGTACCTCAAGAAGCGCCAAGCCGAGCTCGTCATGGCGATATGCGAGGAAGCCGGGTACGACGCCGAGACGACGCAGCGGGTCGGCGCGCTGATACGGAAGGAGGACCTGAAGGAGGACGAGGAGACGCAGGTCCTGGAGGACGTGGCCTGTCTGGTGTTTCTGGACGACCAGTTCGAGGCGTTTGAGAAGGAGCACGACGAGGACAAGATTATCAAGATCTTGCAGAAGACGTGGGGCAAGATGACCGAGCAGGGACACGAGCTCGCGCTGCAGATTCCCATGAGCGGGAGGCCGCAGGAGCTGATTGCAAAGGCCTTGGCTGGGTAGACGTTTCACTCAGTTCGACCTTTCGCCTCGTACATGTGAACATACAAGACCCCTTGGCCGCAAGGACGTGCACCTGGAGATGACCAGCCCCTCACGCAACCCAGGACCATCCACCGTCACCTACAGATTTTCTCTCCACTGCAACCACAAACCCACAGGCCCACATAAGACTGGCCTCGCATTCGAAAACTCATCTCTCCCGACCTTACTCAACGCCAAATTCACTCTCACATATCAAGGAATAATCCATCACAATGCCACTCTCTCCACCAGCTCAGCTACCACGCAGACGGCGCGCCAAGTCTCGAGAACGCGCATGCAGAGCGAGTAGAATGAACAGGAGGAGCAAGACGAACAGAAGGAGGACGAGGAAAAGCAGAGGAAAGCGAGAGAGTGTTTTGATGAGAAAGAAAGGCGGGAGGTGGCGGAGCAAGTACACACGAGCGGATTGGAATGTCAAAATATGCCAAGCGAGAAGCGGACGAGAGGAAATGGGCTTGAGATGCCGAAACACCTTAGATGTGCACGCTTTCTAATCCACCGCTCGAGTGGCCAGACCAGGACAGTTGTGCGAACAAAGTCAGAAGCATGAGAATTGTATCCTTCTCGCCGTTGAAGACGGACCCAAGGGAATAGATCACAGATGCATTGACGAATAACTAGATAACCAACCCACAATAAACAGTATCTGAACCTTACTCATTACTCTCAAGAATTTTTATGATCACACACTACTCCATAAACACCTCCCCAATCCCACTCCACCCCTCCCCCATCTTCACAACAACTCCGACACCGCTCTCCATCCAACTAACCGCACACACGCCAAACCCCGACCACGAGCACGCGCACAAAGAACCAACCCTTGTCCATCTATCACGCGCACATGATCTCCGCGCGCCAACCCCCCGCTGCCCGCCCGGCACGCACACAAACAAGCACTCGGCGCCAATTCTCCGTGTAGATGAAAAGATCAGCGTGGGACTCATCTGTACGCACCGTGCCGATTCAGCGCTGTGCAGCGAACAGTGTATATGTCGTATACGAATCTAGTTTTCCGTAGCTGTGAGGTGTGTGTTTTATACACGTCCCATCTATCCATCCACGCACTCTCCAACCCACCGCTCACCGTCCGACGCCGCCTGCCGCTGGCGAAGATCAAACCTGATAGAAGACGAATTTGATCTATTTCCGCGCGCCGGCTGCGATACAATGTCCCACACAGCGCCAACCCCCCAAAGGGGCGATGCACTGATCAGCGCCAACATACCCATTACGGTAAGTAGACAACAGGCCCCACAGTGTTTCAGTAGAAACGCCAAGGTGCCAAGGTCATATACCAGAAACGGGGACTTGTCTAGCCGAAATCATACGCGGAGGAGAGTATGTCGTTTTTTGTTTTGATGGGGTCGTGGTACTGGGTTTGCGTTTGGTTTGGTTGTGTGGTGCGTACGCAGCTCCAAGTCCGGTGTGTAATTAATAGCATTCATTTACATTACATTACATTACGTTAATTACATCACATTACAATGCGGGATGTCATCAGGGATATCATCCAGGAATCGCAAACCCGAGACAGACGAACAAGCTGTTTAAGTTTCTAGAGATAGGGAGAGCGCGGACATGCTGCTGTATACAGAAGGAGCGAGGAGCGAGTGGTGGCTAGTTTCGCTGGGCTTGAGATTGAGATTGCGGGGGCAGAGGGGTGCCTCCTGTGTGATCGGCGGGCAGGGGATGTGGTGGTGTGGTGTGGTGTCGGGTGTATATAAACACTGGGGAGTTGTGGGTGTAGTGCAGACAATTGAACAATATATCCTACGTAGCTACGCAGCACTCCACGAATAACCAACCTGATACGACCCACCCGCCGCCATCATGAAATTCACCCTCCTCCTTCCCGTCCTAGCCTACGCCACGAGCGTCTCGGGCGCCATAACCTGGACGCTGGCCAAGTCATCCTCCCCCTCGGCGGATGAATCCGATGCCTACACCAAAATCGAAGCGGCGATGCGCCTCGCCGTCGCCCGGTACGGGCGCTTCTCCTCCGCCAGCAAGACGATCCGTGTAGCCTACGCCCCCGGCGTGCCGACTGCGGAAGCGAATTTCAACGGCGACCTGCGGTTCGGCTCGAATCGGTCGTATATGAACGAGCGCACGGCCATGCATGAGATCTCGCATACGCTGGGAATCGGGCAGACGAGTGCGTTTGATACCAAGTGTGCGGCGGGAGATTGGAAGACGGCGCTGCCACTGCTGCGGAGTTGGGATGGAGCGAGTGCGGTCATCAACTGCGGCGGCGGACACATCTGGCCGTACGGACTGAACTACGACACTGAATGGAGCGAGACGAATGCGGATAGGCATGTGCAGCTCATTGACGCGATGATCAAGGACGGGCTGCAGGGTTGAGTGGTGGTGTGTGGTCGCGGGGTGAGGAGGACGTTTTTTGTTTCTTGTCGATAGTTTATGTTTGCTTGGTGGAGGGGAGTTTAGGTGGTCTATGGCTGGTTGGCAGGGTAGGCCTATACTGCCTGGTCATTTCAATGATTGGCTTTTGTCGCAATAAGAAACTTTGATGTGATTGAAATTCCCCCCAAAATCAGCATGACGCAGCAGCATCAAAGTTGATACGGTAACCTGTCGAAGAGGCAAAGATTCATGGTTCGTCGTCTTGGCGATGAAGTTTGAATACTCCAGGATGAGTTGTCATGTCAGCTGACGAGATGCCAGAATGACGAACAGAAATGGCGACCGTAAGGACTTGGTATATGTTCAAGATGTGGAGTGCGTTTTTTGGTCACGTACCACGTCGATTTCTCGTCATGTCAATTCCACGCATCGTGGGCGTTATGCACTTCCCTCCGTCCAGGCCTCTCGATTCTATCTCCACGTCAGCACCACTCTAACCACCATTACGCATAACCGAAAGAGAAATTCCAGGCTCAGACTTGCCTTTTACAAATTGAATCGCACCCACACCACGCCCCATACGACGCTACTCGCGCAAACGAAAACGTCGGAGGAAGGGACTGGTGTGTCAAGCATTTGGGATGTGAATAATCACTGCCGTGGAAATAAAAGAATTCAAAAATTACTTACTCATGTCAAGACGTGTGTCCCCTTAGTCTTGCCCGTCTCCATTTTCGCAGTGCGCGCACCGAACTGAATAGCGCGCTTCTTCTCTACTGCAACGCGCTTCATGCCGAGCTGATACGCAAGAATCCTCAGGATGCGCTTCGCAGGCTCGATAACCACGGAGGGATCGTCAGCAGGCCGGTACTCTGGCTGGCCAAAGTCGCACTTCTCGGCCACGGAGAGGCGGAGGGCCAGGGCGATGAATTCCTCGTCCAGGAACGGGAAGCGGACTTCTTTCTGAGAGTCGCTGATGACGCGGTCGTCGCGGCCGAGGTTGCGCTTGCCGAGCCGGTCGAAGTCGAGCTCGAGCTCTGAGATGAGGCCTGGGTAGCCGTGCCGGGAGAATGCAGTCGCGTGGCGTTGGTAGCCGCCGAAGAGCTCGTCTGCGCCAAGCCCGGAGAGGAGTACACATGCGGGTGTTGTGTAAGGTTTTGTTGTGGCGTCAGTTGAAGGGGAGACGATGCCGTTTCCACGCGAGGCGAAATAGAGGGCGTACGATATGGAGAGGTCCATTTCGGTGTTGTGGGGATGCATGAGCGCCATGACCGTCGCGCGGTGTGCTACTGTTTCTGTGTATGGCACATTGACTTGGACAAACCTCCACTGGCGGCCCGGACACACCTGAATGAGCTCAGCGTGTGATGAGCGGCCTGTGATGCGGTCTGGACAGAGTTCGTAAGGGCTAGCGCCAGGTTCAAGATTGCTGTGTATGCGCGGGTTCTCAAAGGCAACGTTAAGCAGATCAATGCCTTGATCAAGAGGAAGCAGATCGTGGCAGAGTCGTGCGAGGACCGTGCAGTCAAGGCCGCCAGAAAACAGAACGGCCACTTTGGCTGCATGGTTAGGGGTTTCGACGGTAGGGTTGACGGCTTCCCGGACGTGCTGGGTACGAGCTTCCAGAGATTTGAGTAGGGATGCTTTGAACTCATCCACGCTTTGGTAGTCGGTTTCAGCAGTAGATGTTGGAATGTGACGATTCATGGGTGGAAACGGTAATGTCTGCAGGTGTCAGCAAGCACCTCGACCAACAGCACCTACCTACAAATGAAAGACCAGAGGTTGCGGGCTCGCCCATGCGCGTGTGGGGGATATGTATGATATCATATTGATTGCGTGAGGTCAAGTCAATCACGTAGACACCATCAGCTTCTACTTCAGCCCAGGCCTCACCTGTGGCATTGTCGCACACGCTCGACAAGACGAGGGTGCCGTCAGTGGTGAACTTCTTCAGTAGGGAACGCCGTCCAAGGCAGTCTCTCCCATAGAAGATGCGTTTGTTTACAGCATCGTAGAAGACGATGGCATAGGGTCCTCTTATGCCAGCAAGAAGCTGAATCACCGCAGCAGTGGCGTCAGGTGACGCACACGCCTTGAGCAGGAGACCAAACACAACCTCAGCGTCATTGCCTGTAACGACGTCTCCGTTCATCGACCAAGCCTCGCCATTCCAGCAAAGCACGGACCCAGTGCCTTGGTCTAGCAATGGCTGGGGGACGAGTGAAATGCCTCGCAGTGACAGGACCGTGGACATGAAGGTGGCATGGTCTTTGTGCGGTGAGAAGACTACTTGATGCAGGCCTGTGTGGTCAGGACCTCGATTACGCAAGCGTGTGGCAGTATTGTGGTCCGGAGCTACATAGCCATGGCGGCTGAGGGAGAAGAAGATGCCGCACATGGTGACGTCGCGCGATGGTTGGCGATGGGATTATTATGGTGTTGTGGCGCAGGCGAGGCAGTTTCAGGCTTGTTTGGCGCTCGTGCATCAGGTGGGCTTAGCGGGGTGGGCGGGTGCTAGAGGCCGATGGCTGCTTGGACATGCGGACCAGGTCAGCGCGGGCGCAGGACAACAAACTCGCCCAGCTCAGCCCAGGTCAACGGCGGATCCCCTTCACCGAAGCTCGCCGCCGCCACTGCAGGTCCATGGAAAGCGACTCGCCGACGAACCCACGCCGTGCCTCTGTCGCAACGCCGAACGCGGCCTATGTCTCCGCCGAACACAGCTCCGCAACCCGCCGCAAGCCAGGACCAGCCACATGAAGACACACTGAAGGACGCACCAGGGGGGCAGGACGTACACGAGGAAAAGAGAGAGCGTGCAGAGACGCCCGTCGAAGCAGTGGTGGAGAAAAGCGAGCAGCCTGAAGAGAAGACGCTGCAGGCACATGGCGGTGACGAGGCGGGGCAGGCTGCAGACGGTCGCGAGGCTGGGTTGGTCGACGATGGCATAGCGAGTGAGAGCGTGGAGCCAGTCGAGCAGGCGCCAGACTCAGCAGCAGCAGCCAAGAACACGGGGGAGAGCAAGCCAGAGGAGCGAAGCGCTGCGGAGCTGATCGAGCAGCTCACGGCCAAGACACAGGAGATGGCCCTCGAGTCCGCCTCGACATCGACATCGACGCCCCTCGAGTCCACATCCACGTCGATACCTCCCGAGTCCAGCTCCACCCCTCCACGAGCACACACGCCCACACCCACAGACAAGGCAGCCGGCAAAGCAGCCGTCCGCTCGCCCTCGCCGCCGCCCCCGCCGCCCAAGGACGACAAGTACCTGGTCACCAGCAACGGCCCCAGTCGCTCCACCTCGCCCTTGTCACCGCACCCGCACCACGACAAGAACGCGCGCACCTCGGAGGATGCTGCCGCCGCCGACTACACCGCCAAGCTGGACGGCGCCGAGCATGTCGCCCACGACGACCAGTCGGAGATCCAGAGCATCATGGACCAATTCCAGATTGCAGACGACACCGCCT
>SAUA01000218.1:0-29496 GCA_004335185.1 Phoma sp. RAV-16-625 | reverse complement strand
CCCCCCCCCCCTGCCCCCCTGGCCCTATCTCTGACCCCTGAGCACTTCTCGGCAACACAGCAACCGTAATCCTCTCTCACTTGCTTTCAAGCCTCTACTAGCGTCATCTCGCTTCACTAGCGCTCTTCTTCTGGCTTTCGGAGACCTGTCTGGTATATAAAATCGATTCTAGATTGTTAGTCTCCACTCCATACTCTCCAAATCTACTTCTTCACCCTCCAAATCACGTTCACCTCCCGTCAACAAATCAAGCGCGATCACAAACAGTATCAACATACCAATCAGCAAATATCATCTTCAAGATGGTAATTTCACATCCTCCTGCTCAACTCAAACACTAACAATGTTCAAAGGCTGCCAATGCTTCATCTGACTCGAATAGCGGCGGTGTCAACAATGTCGTGGTTGGTTTCCCATACCACTCATGAGATCGTGCTTTGTCAATCGCTAACATCTATAGGTTCACCCAGGCCGTGCCTCACTCATGTTCACCAATGATCTATATGGACGTATGCTTGTTGGCTACACTGACCCAGATCCTATTACCCATGAACGAGAAGGGATATGGGCCCGATGGGTTCTATCAGCAGGCACCACACCTGACAACCTACTAATGAAAGTCATCATCTACAACGGCTCGGAGACCAACCAACGTATTGCCCAAAAGAAACTTGACATGGACACCGTTCCCTACCCGCTCCTCAAGGCACAGTTCACCAGCCGCGATCAGATCAAAGAGCTCTTGAGGGACAATGCCAGAACCAAGTGGATCGAAAAGTTCGGCACGCCCAAGTGCACGGCAAGCCGTACAATGGTAACGAGACTGTCTACACTTGATTTCGGTTGTCACACAGGTTCATGGCTGTCACGGCTGCACAAAGACCTCGACAATGATTGGCTTTCACGATGAACATGACAGGCTTGGGAGTTTGGTTACAAGTTCAAGATAGCCTTGACTTTTTTCCTCTTTTTTGACATGGCGTTTGGTTTAGGATGGAAAAGCTCATTGATAATCATGGAGTTTCTTCAGATTACGAATGCTTCGGATGGACTTCATCTTCAATACGAGGGCATTGGTGGTCCATGGAAGACACTCTAGCAATAGCGAACATAATGATTAAGCACAGTGGACAACACTAAAGACTGAGAACAATTTAATCTACTTTGTTACTTTAAGAGCTGTGCAAAATATACATTGATGCTAGTTAAAGATTACCAACTATTTGAAGGGGCGACGGCGTTAAAGATGAATTTATTAATAGATTGTATGTGATGTTTATACAGCTAAAGCAAGAACAGTCTCTAGGTAGGCCTTTGATGTTTACTATACTGGAGGCATTTCCTTAGATACGAAGAACAAGCATACTCTGCTATAAGAATATCTCATCTCTTACTGTAATATAACACTAGTATACGCTATTGCTGTGCGTGTTACTAATAAGATGTCTGCACTCGAAGGAGAGGCCGAGAGTCGAAAAGAGAAAAGGTACACAAAGTGAACCAGCATTGCTTTATCTCTGATGAAGCTCCCAGTTAAGGATGAGTATTCCTGTGGTAAGCCATGAATTTATATTCTCAGTGACCTCACATCCAGGATTTGAGAAGCCATTCAAGCGTGCAGCAGGACTCTTGGTACACTGAGAGATGGTATTGTCGTTCTTGAGTTTGGAGTCGTTCTTGAGTCTATGAGGATAAGCGAAGACTTGCGAGCTGGATATCGTTCTGACAGGTGGGCAGTAGCAGTCCTCGAATAGACATTGCTGAGAGCGGCATCTGTAAGTAGGTGAGCTGTGGTGTTGACGGCGACGGAGTCCTTCGACAGCCAACGATACGCGCTTTGCGAAAACAAGGGAAAAATCCTCCATTTAGATCTAGTCGCTTACCGACCATAGTCGTACAAGATTCACGGCGCAGACAGAGCCGTGTACAATTCAGGTCGATTGCGACGTTCCTTCACCCACGTTTCCTTGCTGGCGCCCTCACCTTACTGAGCATCGTCCAGGCGAACTGATGGCCGGCATGGGCGTACCTATCTAGGGATTCAATGGTTCGAAACCCAAGGGCAGCTCACTTGATCATTTTTCCAGGTCCTCAAGTGACGTCCGCTTAGACCTGCTGTTTCACTTGGCCTGACGGTCTCATCGACGTGCCAACTATGAAACATGTGCACAAGACGAGACCTGTCACAGCTGCCTCCACAGGGCAGAGTCATCTCTACGCGATCATCAAGCTTCTCTATTAAGACGTTGTTGCGAAGGCGAGGTCGAAGTCGGCTCCCTGCATGCAGCCTAGATCGCGTGACGCGCTTGACCGCCTGTGCGTGCCCCTCACGTAACCGTGCAGCACACGTCGGCAAGCTGCAAGTCGGGAACCTCACTTGCGCAGTCTTACCAAAGCCTGGCGAGCGATGCGAGGACGCCCGGACGCATGCTGGTAATGAGCTGGCAGCTCATGACGCCGCCCCAGCTGAAGCCGCCAAGCGCCTGAGTCGCTGACTACATTCGAGTAGCTAGCTCGTCACCACCAACCAGAGAACTGGCATAAAGTGCCTTTGACCAGGCTGCTATTGAAGTCGCGTCGCAATGGCCGAGGGTGAGCGAAACAGTGGTGTGCAGGGTGACCTGGAGAAGGAGTTGACGTGCTCGGTGAGTCGATGTTCGTCCCTCGAGATTGGTGTTGTGGAAGAAGGCGGGGGAGTAGCGGTGGGAAGAACAATCCACGCAGAGGAAGACGGAGTGATATGCAGCGTAGAAGGAAGGCACGCACCAGTTTGAGTTCGCTTCTTTTACGGTCATTTCGAATATGGAGGCCAGGACTCACCTGCTAATGTCGCCCAGATTTGCACAGATCTCCTCTACCAGCCGCTCACGCTGCTCGACTGCCTACACACCTTCTGCGGCGCGTGCTTGAAGGAATGGTTCTCTTTCCAGGCATCGGCGGCGACGTCGATCCACCCGTATACATGCCCTTCGTGCCGCGCCTCTGTTCGCACCACACAGCCCAATGCGACCGTCACCACGCTGCTCGAGATATTTTTGAAAGCGAACCCAGGGAGAGGAAAGAACGAGGAAGAGAAGAAGGCAGATAAGGACAAATACAGACCTGGCGACAATGTAATGCCAAAGCTGAGACGCAGGGGAGAGCCGGAGGACGACAGCGAGCGGAGGATGTTGGAAGAGGTGCAGCAGCTGAGCTTGAGGGAGGTCGGCATACCAAGCGGCAGCAGCAATAATCTCGAATTGCCAAGAGAACGGCGGAGACACGAGAGGAGTCGCGAAGGTAGCAGAGAGTCACGAAGGAGTCGAGACGACAGGCGGGCCACGAGTCGAAACACCTCACCCTCACGAGTTGTGGTACCACCGAGGGCGATTGAACATCAGTCTAGTTTACGTTCGCTGCTTAGTGCATCAGACCTGGGCGCTGAAGACGTCGATGAGGACCTTGTGCGCCACGTGCTGGAAGAGCTGCTTGCTGAAGGCGTGGACCTGAATGACATTGGCACTACGCAAGAGGAGGAGATCACCGAGAGAATCGCTGAAGCTGTGCGTAGGCGCCAAGCCGACAGACAAGCAGAGCGTCAGCGCGAGAGGCGAGAGAGACGAGAAAGATTGGCAAGAGATGGCTTGATGAGCTCTTCTGCAACGTCTCTACCTCAACCGCTGCGCAGCGCCCCAGTGCGTGACGAAGACACTTCGCGTAGGAGGGGACACGTGCGGTCAGAGAGCCGGACATCAACACCACAGAATGGCACAAGGCATGCACCGCCGATATCGCGCCCAGGTCTTATGGATGCAGCCAATGGCGGCGGTCGTCAACACAGGCGCTCCTCGAGCCAAGGTAGCTCACGATCAGCACGCAGGGCGGACCGACCTCCTGCTCTCTCTGTCTCTTCTGCCAGACAAAGCAGCAATGAGCAGGAACGGCCATCGATGTCAGGGGTCGCGCCAGCACCGAGGCGTCGACAGTCTGACAATCAGCAGAGTAGCACGGTAGAAACACGCCGACAGTTCCGCAGCAGTATATACGACAACATGTACGCTGGAAGTCCAGTCTCTCCCATGACAACAGGCTTCAGCATGCCAACCAGCGACAGCCCTACTAGTACCCTGGCGACGATTGCTTCACCTCCGCACTCATCCCCATCATCTACTCCTGTGGAGACACCTTTCCGAGCACCCTCCTTACGTCGTATCACAGACCCCGCCAGTGGAAGATCCCGCGTGTCCCTCACAGGCACACCACCACTGGTACTGCCACCGTCGTTCCTGCGCTCGACGACTGATCCGAACGTGAACGAGGCCCGCTCACGGCAAGGTTCAGCCTCGGCGCCAGCAGCACCTGTGCTCTATGCGGAGCCGCATGTGTCGTGTAACGCGTGTGGTAAGGACCACATCGAGTACGAGTTGCACTATAACTGCCAACAGTGTGATAATGGCGAGTATAATATCTGCCTGCGCTGTTTTCGCTCTGGAAAAGGGTGCAGACACTGGTTTGGATTTGGCTGGGCTGCATGGCTGCGTTACGAACGGCAAGCTCCTCAAGGTGGTTATCATCCGAGTAGCGAACATCCTCATGTCTTTACTGGACACCGATATCGCCGGCCGCTTGCACAGCTCGCCGAATCATCGACACCTCCACATGTGCTTATGAGCGAGCATAATCCCGAACAACGACTGGAAACCGGTGTTTTCTGCGACATTTGCAAAGCATTTGCGAACGCATGTTATTGGAAGTGTGACTACTGCAACGAAGGCGAGTGGGGGTATTGCAACGACTGCGTCAATCAAGGTCGCCATTGCACGCATCCACTCCTGCCTGTAGCACACAAGTCGCCAGACGAGACTTCAGACAGCCCTGATGTATCGGCACCTTCGACCCCTCATCATAATACCGACACCCTTGCACCACCTGATCACGATTACGAAGCCACGACAGCTCCTTTGACGCCAAAGACCGCATCGCTGATGCGCGGTCCTATACTCTTCACGATAGCAAATCTCACCTTCCGTCCACTTACATTTACGACCTTATGCAACGTTTGCAGATACCCCATTCCACCATCCAACACTCGCTACCACTGTCTCAAATGCAATGCGGGCGACTACGACGTCTGCATGGCTTGCTACCACAAACTCGTGGTCTCGAACCGCATCAGCAAAGAAAACGGTGTACACGATTGGCGCAAGTGTTTCCGTGGCCACCGCATGGTAATCGTGGGCTTCGAAGACCGTGATGGCGGCCAGCTGCGCATTGTTGTGCGCGACCTCGTTGGTGGCTGGGCGCTCAAGGACGACAACGAGCAGGCGACATCTCCCAACTCGAGAGCGCCGCAGAGATACCCGCCGGATGGAGGCACGGGGCTGAAATTGCAGGCTCGATGGGGACACTGGCCTGAGGAAGGTGTGAAAGACGAGCTGGCGTTTCCCAAGATTGCAGAGATCAGAGAGGCGGCAGATGTTAATGGCGAATGGTGCTGGGGTGTGTATTGCGGGATGATGGGACTGTTTCCTGCGAGTCATGTAGCGCCTCTGTAGAAGGGATAATGAAGATAGTAAATGCCTGTGGGAGCGTTGCACTGGGATGGCACAGACCTCGTGTATGTCTATCGTGGTCATACAAGCTATAAAGATTACGACAAGAGACGCATAAGGTTAATACTCAAGACTGGTTTTACAATGTTAGAACGTGTAAGTTGGCTTTACGAGCAGCTCTACTGAAGCCAGATACTCACTCCTTACAGGTCCAGAATACAACCCTTACCGGAGTATGCGGACCGTCAACACGGCAAAATGTTTCGCTCTTCACTTTTGCTTATAGCAACAGTCACCACGTGGGAATATAGGAACGGGTCGTAGGGCTTGACATTGGCTCGAGCAACGATTCCAGACTCACCTTGGTCCAATGAGATGAGTAGTAGCCAGCCGCAGGATTCCTGATGATGCATAGTCAGCGCACATCCTTACCGATCAGGCCGAGTGCATGCTATATTATCTGCATAGCCCCACTACCAGGCTACACTAAGTTCCATGCTCGCTTTCTTACACTGGGCTCCACTTTCTCTAGACTATTGCTTCCGTGTTCACTACATCGCGCAACGCCTGCCAAGCCATCATGGGCGACAAAGCGTACCGTCATGGTCTTCGCAGGACCACCTCCGAGCCGCCCAACTACCAGTACTTGCGCATCGACGAGGCAACATCGATAAGACTGCTTACATTACATGCCGGCCTCCCGCAAGATACCATTCACGTTACATTGACTGAAGTTGACATGGACGATAAGCACGACCCATCATTCCCTCTGTACGAGTGTTTGTCTTATACTTGGGGAGACACGGCACAGCGATCGCCCATCTACGTGGATAACAAGGTTGTAAATGTCACTAAGAATCTTGCCGAAGCGTTGGTGTACCTGCGACACTACGAGATCCCACGTGTGATGTGGATCGATGCACTCTGCATCAATCAGGGGAATATGAGGGAACGAAGTTTGCAAGTCGCCCGCATGTCTGACATCTATTCACGAGCAACTCGCGTCAACATCTGGCTTGGGCCGGAGTCTGAAGATAGTGCGCTTGCCATCAAGGCTTTGACAGAACTCTCGGAGACTGTTGAGTTAGACCTCGAAACGCAGACGTTCAAGCCTCTCAACGATCCTGGTCGGTGGGTGGATAGGCAAACTCAAATACCTTGGTCTCCAGAGCAGATCAATGCCATTTGCAATCTGCACAAGCGGCGATGGTTCGAACGTCTATGGGTGTGGCAAGAGGCGCGTCTATGCAGTCCGAGTAGCCTGGTCATGGTGGGGCATGACACGATGCTGTGGCATCGTTTCTACGTTGCGGGCTTCTTTTTACGATGGAAGCGTGAGTTTGGACTTGGCCAGCGATTCTTTGAAGTCGAGGCAGCTATTGAGATTGTCAACGGCATGATGAACAACATCACCCAAGCACCGATGGCGACGCTCTCGCTTCGCACTTGTTTCAGTAGATGCAGCGAAGATCGAGACCGCGTGTATGCTTTGATGGGTATCACGACGGATGATGTGGAGATCACACCGAACTATGCACTGTCGCTCGGGGAGGTATACAAAGATGTTGCGCTGCAGCATCTTCAGCAGCTGAACAACTTGGAGTTGCTCAGTAGTTGCCAAAAACGAAGTATGCCAAACGAGGAGGACAAACTACCCACTTGGGCGCCTGACTGGCGCATACCTAATCATAGAAAAAGGTGGTTCGATTTGGTGGGCGCCGGTGAGCCTGCAGCAAATGCTACATATCTGTCGCCTAGCGTGCTAGAAGTGTCCGGTGTACCCATCGACAGCATTGTATCCACTAAAACCCTACCTCACACAGGCAGCGATGCACAAATTTTCGACATTTTACGTGTGAACAGGCCAAGATCGCATTCCGAAAACTACAGACATGGAGTTGGATCGATGATAGACGCCTATCTCCGCACGCTGTTCGCCAACGAGTTCACCGAGCGCTACAAGCCCGCTGGCGAGCTTCTCGGTTTTCAGCGTTACAATGACGCCTTGGACCTGCTCACTTCCTTCGCCCCTTCCTCCGAACTCGATCCTAAACGCATTTCCCACTTCGTCAGCGACTACAAGATCCAGACCGCCGACCGGTGCCTCGCCATCACACAAACCGGATACTACGCCCTCGTGCCATCCGAGACGCAGCCGGGTGACTTGCTCGTCCACATCCTCGGCACACGATGGCCTCTAGCGCTACGGCCCTATCAAGGCGATAAACATACAGTCGTCGGCTTCACGTACGTAGACGGCGCCAACGATCGTGAGGCTCTCCTTGGGCCGTACGGACAAGGCTGGTCCGGGGTGGCCATGTACGATATGCCAACTGGGAAGTGGTGGCCGACGGCTTGGAACGAGCAGACTGGCTCAGCGCAGGTTGAGGATCCCAGACTGGGCTCGCTCCCGGACGGTTGGTCGGTCAGGGCGCATGCTGAAGATGGGCTTTGGAGTTGGTATGTACGAGACGGTGATGAGGAGGAGGAGTTGAGGCATATGAAGGTTGAGGTCAGGATGCGGAGTGATCCGAGACTGAGTGTTGAGGGGTTGAGGGGGAGGGGGGTGGATGTCAAGACATTTAGCCTTCTTTGATACTTGTCTCAAGTTCGCGACAAATAGTCCTCTCCTCTGCCGAGGCGTTTGAGACTTTTGCCAATGTTTTCAACCTATTAATGCCACTTTCCAGAAGACATTAAAGCGTTCAATAAGTCCTCAGAATGATTATGAACTCGCCTGGGAACATGGCACACAAAGGTGCTTATATCGAACATCGATCAGTGTTAAAAGCAGAACGCACGCAACGATGTAATTAGATTCGTTCCTACCTATAGTTCCTCTATCAAGCCTTTGGCAGTGTTGTTGACATTGTCGAACGCCTGAAGGTCTCGAGGCCATTGTAATACGCTGCTCTCCATCCGGCTATCTAAAGTGCGACACCCTAGCTGGTTACGTGTGAAAATCATCTAAGTACTACTCTAGAATGCAAATCACCACCGTGTAGTTGACCCTTGTTAACTCCTTGTGCCAGCCGCAACTTCGCTGCGTGAATGCCCTTCTCTTCTGATCCGAGTCCGCTTTGGCATCAACGGAACAACCTTCCTTTCTCCAATCTTATCTTGTCATCGAAGTCTCCCTTTTCAACACTCCTCAGCGTCAAATATCCCACTTCTTCCCCAGATTGTACGTCGCCGAGCTGCACACTAAGATTCTTGACCATTCGGGCACGATCCGCTCCGTCTAGATATGAGCCCCCTTCGGGAAGATCAACATGCGGGTTCCCCCTAGTCAGGGACGAAACAAAGCCGAAGATGTCTGGAACCGATGTTTGCAGGGAAGTGATGATGTTTATGAGGCCTAGGACCAGAAGGACTCCCGAACATAGAACGAGAGTCAGGATCCACGGCAGGCTGGATTTGTAGATTCTAATCTGATGAGTGAACATTGCGGATGTCTGGTTCAATTGAAGAAAATCATAAGGCTTCTTGGACGTTGTGTTGATTGAAGACTGTGCAAAGGGGTCTGTGCGTGTTGTTGTAGCTTTCCAGCGGCTAGACTCCCAGTAGGCGTTGAGTACTTCCGTCAAGCGCTGGGAGACCTGGCTGTCAGGAATCGTGCTCCAATCGTGTTTCGTAGAAAGAGATGTTTCAAGGTTTCCGTAGATGAAGTTGTCGATGGGATGGGTCTCAACTGAGGAGATCATTCCGCCCATAGTTGGGAAGTATTCTAGGAAGGATTCAACAATATAGGTACCTCGAAGGAGGTTCCGCGCTGGACTGAAATGAATCAGGATATCACTAGCGTCCGATGGTCTGGGTTGTGGACTTAGAAGCCGCCGTAGCTGGACGGTGCGACACTCAGCAGCTTCGCAGAAAATGTTAGCTTCTAGCTCGAGGATGTGAAGCGAACATTTGTACAAGGATACTGGATTTTTTGAGTCTTTGGTGCCGTAGAACATGTGTTCTGCCATCGTGTTAGGGCTTCCGATGTCAGGACTAACGAGAAAAAAGCTACTCTCGTAGTAGATGTTAGGTCCTGGCCCGGAGAAAGATCTATTGAATAACTGAGTGTGCCAAAACTCAGACTCGTTAAGGGTGTACAGCAGGGGCGGCCACAATTGTATTGAGGCATTGTTCGTCGTACTGCGGAAGGTTTCGCGGAAGAACCTGTAGGTTTCATCGCCACTCGCTCGCATATGAGCTTTGCAGTCAACATACATATACTCATAGGGTACTGTAAAGTTTGCAGCAGTGTCAATCTGTAGGCCCAAGATGGCAACACCGAGCAAAGACGTAAACTCGAAAGGTCCTTCTGTCTGAACATCTATCCAAGGACGCTCTAGCTCTTTGTCTCGGTCTGCTTGCTCCAGTTGTCGAAGTCGTGGGATCCTTGGATGATTCCAGACATCCACAGAACGATTTCGAGTTGTATTGGCAGTCATAATGCTCGAAGAGATGATAGTGCTCATCCGATTGAGACCTTCAAAGCTGACTAGTGGGAACTCACTTCTGGCGTCGGGGTCCGGATAGTATACCTCTCGTGATGTTGTGACGTCAAAGTTGACTTCCGACAGCAGGCGTAGAGAGCTCTGGCCTCCAAGTGGATAGAGTGACCAAAACATGAGAATGGCGAGAGAAAGGACGCGAAATGAGCGAAGAGAAAAAGCAAGGCTCACAGCGCTGACGAAACTTTGGCTTCCATGCAGACTCTCGAGTACCTGACCTTTTGTCAGCACCAATACCATTAAGCATCAACAATGCTGCGTACCCCGATGGTTGAACCTCGCTCTGCTCTCCAAAGTGCGATACCCTTCAGGCTGTGGCCTCCAAGTGCGGCAAAAGCTAAGGGAAAGAGAGTGGGGCCAAGGAGCATGACTCGCTGTAGTGTGGTGCCGTTTGCTGAAATCGGCTTCCCGTCGAAGCTGTAAGCTGCTGCTGCTAAAGCTTTGGCGAATTTTAGCTCCATCATTTCTCAGTATAGGGTAATAAAAACCGACCTAAAAATGCAACAGGGAAGATCAAAAAAGCAAGATTGCCGTACAGAGTGAGTCTGCTCTTCCGGAGTGGCTGTGGCGACACATCCCATCCTGCTAGAACAATGCAGTCTGCTGGGTCAAAACTCTTTTGCTTAGGCGGTGCAGTGCTGTCGACGGCAAGGATGGAATACGTCGTTGATTTCGCGCGATCCTGCTCGTGTAGATTCGTCGCGTGTGACATGTTGATTGACGATTGAAGGAATCTAACATGCGTCCATCAGGCTGAGGCAGTATGGGCTTACTTATTGACATTCTGTTCCACCAAAGGTTAGACTGAGTTATGCTAAGCCTTGGAGATCCAGTGGTGGCGCTGAATAAGGGCTGTGATTGGTTGATCGAAGATCCTACAAGCCTCTTTATGTATGTTTCAAGGCTGTGCTGCTACAGGTCGCTCTGATTCGCTGGAGTTCGCACACTCCTACAGTCAGGCATGATCACTAAGCCATAGTCATACCATTGAACGCGGCTGCAACATTTTGACATAGCCATCCTTGAACCGTCTCTGTGCACAAAAGGCTCTCAGTTTCAGGGCGAAGTAAAGGTTTCCACAGGTGACACAACATTGAAGTAGTTGTAGAACGTCGTTCAAGTCGAAAATTGCAACACGTAAGAAAAGGTGCTCCGGCATCAGCGCGTCAGCATGGGAACAAGTAGCCTTGGAAGGGGGTGAAGAAGATGAGAGCTTCGATCAAGTCTGTGTCTATAAGATGGGCACCATTGGGGTGGTTCGAGACAGATGCTTAAGGTCGGATTGAGAGCACCCCGAGCTCATTGTGCGAGCGATGTCCTTTCAACCCCTCAACAACGAGCTTAGCGCCCTATGACCGCCATCATCAACCAGCTGTCAACCACAAATACGAAATCCATTTGCCTACATGAGTATGCTGTCAATCATTGATGTGTTTGCTTCTATACATCGAAGATGCGCCACGGCTGCAGCAAGTCCTTCACCGCTAGCGGATTGGTACTGTAAAGTAACAATAAGATCGTACCCTGGCGGGTCAACAAATGTAAAAATGGATCGAAGCATGCCCAAGTTCATCCGACCTCGACGACTACCATATTTCGAGATCTGATGGACGCTTCGGGGTTCCTTTCTCGACTAGAAGACGCATGTCCTCAGGATGCTGCATCTGCTCTTGCAACGACTAAACATCCGAGCAAGATGAGCAAGGTTGACGGAATGGACGACACAAGCCTCTTCGTATGGAGGTCACTCAGTGGTGCAGCTGGAACTATTGCAAGTTCCATCGGATGAGTCGACTATAATTCACCGTGTGAACGGATGGGCATGAAAAAAAGTTGCAGATGTGGGAAGGCTCGTCGGTACAAGTACGTAGAAAACTCAAGTTCTCTGAAAGCTGCTACATGCTGTTACGATCAGCGCGCACCTCGTAATGTTCGACCTGAAAACTAAAAGAGCCACACGGCTAAATGGCTGAATTACAACAAGGGCAAACCGAACACCTCCCTCATCGGCCCAAGAGGACTGTAGCCAAGACTTTCAAGGCGGCTTGGCCGGGGTAAATCCCCATGGGGCTCTCAATGGCGCATGTGGTGGCGCATCAACTTCATCCATCCAGGAACCATCTACAAACCTCGAGCCTACGGCCGATTCCTGTGTGCGGGGGTGGGCGCTCTAGCACCACGCAAAGCGATATCTTACAAACTCACTTCGCCTTGACTTTGACATAGTGACCGCCAGCTCGACGTCCTTCGCGGAAAAATCAAGCTCCGGGGATTCGCACATCAAATGCCAAGAACATCCCCGCCCCGCGCTTCCACCCGAGGCCCAAGACGGGCATATCCCTCGATCAGCCTCGTCTGGCACGTTGTGACGATGTGTGCCGGTTAAAGGTGGTCCGCCGACCCGGTTGAAGCAGACGCACTGGAGATGGTGTCTTGATCATCATGTATATAGGGCGCGCATGCTGCTGAAACACTTCCTGTCTCACATCAGCAATTGCATCAACAAGAGAAGTAACATGCATTTCTCGAGCATTGTCGCATCTCTGGCGTTGGCCGGCTCGGTCTTGGCTGCTCCGTAAGCTACAATTTCTGGCCTTCTTACAACCACATATTAACACATCCAAGGAGCACCTCGAAGCCCAAGGAAACCAGTCTATACAAGGCCTTCCGTGACCGTGGACGCAACTTCATCGGTACAGCGTTGACGATTCGTGATGAGCCCGCCGAGCCCAAGATCATCGATCAGGACTTCAACTCGGTCACGCCGGAGAATGCCATGAAATGGGAGTCGACCGAGCCATCTCGCAACAACTTCACCTTCGCCGGCGGCGACGAAGTCGTCGCCTTCGCTAAGAAGTACGACCAGCAGATCCACTGCCACACGCTCGTCTGGCACAGCCAGCTCCCAACCTGGGTCTCCGGCGGCGGCTTCGACAACAAGACGCTCATTTCCATCATGGAGAACCACATCAAGAACGTCGCGGGTCGGTGGAAAGGTTCCTGCACACGGTGGGACGTGGTCAACGAGGCGCTGAACGAAGACGGCACATACCGCAAGAGCGTCTTCCTCGACACCATCGGCGAAGCCTACATCCCCATCGCCTTCCGCCTGGCAGCCAAATACGCAAAGGGCTCCAAGCTTTTCTACAACGACTACAACCTCGAGTACAATGGAGACAAAACCGCAGGTGCGGCCCGCATTGTGCGCCTCGTGCAATCCTACGGCGTCAGGATCGATGGCGTGGGTTACCAAGCCCATCTAGCGAGCGAGTCCACTCCCACCGCCCCGGGCGCGGTGCCGGACCAAGCCACACTCGAAGCGGCATTGGAAGCCACGTCCTTGCTCGGCGTCGACGTCGCGTACACGGAAATCGACGTGCGCATGAACACGCCCGCGACCGCCGAGAAGCTCAAGGTCCAGGCAAAGGCGTACGAGCGCATCGCGCGCTCCTGCATCGCCGTTAAGCGATGTGTTGGTATGACAATCTGGGGCATTTCGGACAAGTACTCGTGGATCCCAGGCGTATTCAAGACGGAGGGTGCCGCGCTCGTGTGGGATGAGACGTACAACAAGAAGCCAGCGTACGACGGGTTCTTGAAGGGCATCAGGGAGGGAAAGAAGGGGTGAATCGAGCGTGATTAGTAGTAGGTATCTGGTTGCGCCACCGAAAATAGGCTTGCACTGCAAGACCAAATACCAGCTTCTTTGTATACCATTTGAGGTTTCTGTGTGCCGTATATGCCACGAGCGGCGCATCGATACCATTGAGTACCTTCCAAAGCACTTGCGTGTCCAAAGCTGTCGCACGGGAGAGAACTATGCAAGTAGCCAGGCCAAACCCAGACGTGGTAATCATACTGCACGTATCCTCAAAGGTACTACTGTTCCCTGTCTCAGTGGCTGGGACGAGGCTAGAGTCGAGGAGTCTGTGCCAGACATGACAGCGAGATGTTGGCAGAGAAGGCAGGATGTCGGTCGATCTGCAATACCTGCTTACCCTCGCTCTCACGCGCTACGCAATTTAGTTTGTCGCATTCGATCAGCTCCATTTGTCGCAAAAAAGATTGGGTGTGTAGACGGTGCTCTGCAAAAACATTGGGTGGTGTTGCGCTGCACGCCCAAAGTTTGGCGGCAGCCGGCTATTGTTGTCAGAGCGGCGGATTTAGAGTGGGCGGCGGCCGGCTATAATTGCAAGGGCGGCGGGTTTAGAGTTGGTGGGCGGCCGGCTATCGTTGTGAGAGCGGCGGATTTAGAGTTGGCGGCGGCCGGCTGTTGTTGTATGGGCGGCGAAAATCCGCCGCCTACCAAAATCTCGCCGCTCTCCTAAATTCTCGCCGCTCTCCCAAATCCGCCGCTCTCCAAAAATCCGCCGCTCTCCAAAAATCGCTGCCCACCCAGATACTGACATCGCCGGCCCTCGCATTAAGCAGTCCGCAATCCTTCACAAGAGTAGAATATTCCCAGCGATTTTGCAGCCCCCTTGTGATTGTTGCAGGGTAGCTGTGGTGACGATGCACTCACCTGCGAAAGTTTGGTGTTGAGCGCATCTGCAGCGCGACACTTCCCAAGAGTTTTGGGCGGGCAGCCACCGCCCTGCCAAACCTGCCTCACGTATTCCAGCTGGTAGACTGTTTCACATCGCACAACGCTGAATCTCCCTCGTGTTTGAGTTGCCTAGGTAAGAGTGTTTGGACCAGATCTTCAGGAAAGGCGTTCAGAACATCGTCTGTATTTGTGTCGTCGACATCGTTGTAACGCGCCCAGACGCAAGCTGGGCGGAGACGAGCAAGGCGCGCCTTATCATGGTGCGGAGGAGTGCGTTTCCGTCTACGTCGCCAAAAGGAAGACTGAATTCCTGCCTGCAATTGTTCTGCTCTTGCTGAAGGCTGACATGTATGCAGAACGGCCTCTTGGTAATTTTGCTGTTCAATGTCGAGCTCTTGCGTAATCCATGTTGGTGTAACCTGTGTATGTGTGGCAGGTTCTCAGCCTGCAGACTGGAGGTCGACTTTCAAACGAATATTGATGGTAAGTAATGTTGTGAGGCGGGGGACTGGGCGTGTGCCTCTGTTGCCATCACTACTGCTATGCGCTCTCTCCAATTTCGAGGACTGGGCGGATAAGACTTGACCTGGCATGCAGGAGAGTCAAGATGCCTGGAAGGGCAATCACAGAATCCTGTATAGATGCTCCTGTCATTGCGATGTGATAATCTTCCTCCAGTGCACGTACAGCTCTGGAAGTGTCAGTGAATGGGCTTGGAGCGATGTTTGCCTCGTCGAGCACGGCGTGCGACTAGAATACTGCGAACAGGGACAGGTCTTTGCGTTCCGGTCGATCATACGCTGTGCGTCGCTCGAGTCACTCTTGCCATTGTTGCTACGCGCTGATTATGTGCTGTGCTGGCGCTGGACCATATCGTAGGTTGTGATAACTTCTTGAAGCTGGACCGCAGTGAATGACGTACTGAGCTCTCAAGAGGTACTTCGATCATGACCGTCGAAGTAGAACATTTTCTCGATGTCTCTGTGTGTATTCAGCCTGTAGGAGTATAGTGATTTCGTGATATCACTCACAAGATGCCTATCTTCGGTAGAGCGACCACGCTTGTGCTCAGCGTTTCTGTCCAACTTCATAGCAGTATTCGGTACAGTGCAAGCAGGCTATGCCCTCGGGACCTCTTTGTTGTGTCACTGATCAATACTGAGGCGACAACGGGTGCTTACACAGTTGATCAGCTTGACGCCCTTGAGAGTTTTGGAGAACAGTTGCCATTCACTACCTCGATATCAACTGTAGCCTTGACACATCTCAAAAGCGAGAAGTACAGAGCTGGAAAGTTCAAGTATCTATTTCATGCGTCCCACTGCTGCCTGTTGGTAAGAGCGCTATCCCATCGTTCCTATCGATGCCATGGACTGCTTGATTTCCAGTTGAGGGTCTGAAAACCCACAAGCGTAAGCTTCGGCCATCTAAGACTGAGATTCCTCAGTGTATGCCACTCCTAGCCAGATTTTGAGATGACGAATGTGGTGTCTCGTGACACGTGGTACCAATCGTCCCTCATCGTGCCCTATGAGACTGTCGCCGTGCTGAGTCCCGCGTGCAGATTTACGTGCTGTGTCGTTGTCGTCGAACAAGCTCTCATCAGTGAGATGGAGGACAACCTTGTTTCTTGTGGTGTTCATTTGTTCGGATTTATCGAAATGGGACTGAGATGCTATCGGTATGGCAGATCCGCCAAGTGAAGCCCCTGTCATCCGTGTCCCCTGTGTACCAAAGCTGGCGCGCAGCCGCAACTAGTAGCTCCGGTGAAGTGAAGTGAAGTTGACTTGCAGAGACTTTTTCGAAGGAGCCACGTGTTTGTGGTGACTAGAGATGAAGGTAGATAGCACAAAAACTCTGCACATCTTTCTGGTCCCTCCATCTTCCTCCGTCCTACCTTCTACCATCACCATCTCACACAAACTTTCACATCAAACGACAAGTACCGGTACGTTCCGCAGTTTATATCGCTGATGTTCCTGAATGCGTTACTCATGAACTTCCAGAAAGCCATGTCAGACCAAAAAGAAGTCTCCCAGGGCAGTGAGAGCTGTGGGCAGGAGTCTGAGAATGAGACAAAGGAACAGATGATCTCTGCGCACTTGGAACTTCTCCGCGAGATTTACGAAGCAGAAGAGAGGCAAAAGAGCTTGAGTGAGCAGTACGCCGCTGTGCAGAACAAGATCGAGGAGCAGCTTCAGTCAATGGGACCTGATAGCGAGAGCAACACCAAAACTTACATCGAGACCGTGCTCGTTCTTGAGCGTTTGCAGTGAAACAAGGTGAGTACTGAGACCAATCGGTCTGTTTCAGAGCTAACTTACAACAGGAATCTATCCAGAAACACTCCAACGAAGCACTTGCTGCCATCGACAACCACATCAAGAACATAGTATCGATCCCCAGCTTCGTACAGGTCAACGAGGCAGCTAAGGTCTTTTACAAGAAGCAGGGACATAGTGAACACTGGAAGACGGAAATGGGTGGTATTGTACCCTACGGCTACAAGGGCACTGACAAGGAGGGTGACAAGGAGTGAGTTCGGTTTTCTAGACGAGCGTTTGCTGTCAGACAAACCGCGAGATCATCTCTACGATGAAAGGTTTTGTCCAATCCATACTACGAGCTCACAGCACAGCATGTTCACACGCTCAGCTCGTTTACATACTACAAAGGAGGTATCCGTAGGATGACAAAGTCATCAATCAATGAACGAACTTAATGGTTCTCAAGCACTGTTTCGCCTGCTTCCTGTGACCATACTTACACTCGCAGTGCAGATTCAGGCCCTAGAAATCTTGACGGCGAACACTTACATCACTGAGCTCTGCTGAACAACGCGGACTATGTCTAAGCTATCTTACTTTCTGTTGGGTTTCTCTAGTGTTGCTACACGCTAATGGTCGGCTCCAGTCATTCAAAGTTTTCGCTGGAACGAAATTGGACAACCTGCGATGGTCAAGAGACCTCTGTATGATTGAGGACGATCAAGATAATGTTTCTGCTTGTTCCTTTGTAAACTATCTCTATGTTGCTCACTAGGCTGCCCAAATGTTGCGTCTCTCTGCTCGTAGACATGACCTGAAGACCCACCCTGCTTAACACCGAATCAGATTTCGTCTACAGGCAACACGATCAGGCAGTACGACCATCTCACAGAAAAGACCACAAGCTTATTCTGCACATCACATCAAGACAAAGAACGTCCTATGCGAATCTCCAGGCGCCTTTCACTCGCCCATCTTACTTGAATCATTATTGCTCTCGAGCCTTGTCTGTATCCCTTAGGAACACGACTTTAGCCATTCAATCATTTGGACTACTAATACTGATACAAAAACTATCTATCAACACAGATGTACAGAGATGTGTCGATATGGGAATCCTTTGTGCTGGGTATGGCCCGCAACGAAGAGACAGTTCGCTAGGTTCGAGTCATCTCCTAGAGCAACACCCTAATATAGCTACAACCACCGGGACAGCATACAAGCTCATAGATTTGAACCTCACAAGTCTGCATCAAGGAGATGCAATAGCTCGCGGTGTGATCACAAGACCTATCGCCAAACTCCAGCATCGTTTCGTCCTCCCATGCATCAACCGATCATACTCACACTGCACAAACGGCCAGGAGACAAACCACCAAATCACCGAACTCCACCGCACTATCACCATCTCAGGGTCCGCCCAAACACCAACCACGTACGCTCGACACAGAACCCGTCTCAGGCGTGATTCGGCGCTGGTCGCAATGCTGAAACGACCGACGAGTCGCGGACACCCCCATTCTGTAACCTCAGAACCACCTTCTACCAAGGAACACAAAGGAGCACATCACAAGATCACGCGTGGTAGGGGGGGAAAAAAGGAAAAAAGAAGCACTTTGTAAAGGCGGGCTAATACCTCCATTGACATACTAATTTCGCATCTTGTTGAGTTACACTTCCGTTCTTCAGAGCAAATCCACATCCACCATTAAACAACTCAATGACAAACAAAGTGACCGTTATCCATCATCCATCATCCATCGTGCAAAAAGTGATCCGTGAGCCAGTCACAGCGCCCTCACTTCTCTGCTAGTGTCATAAGAAGACGTTTAGTTGCCCTTGCCCTTCTTGGCTCCAGCGGCGGCACCACCAGCAGCAGCGCCACCGGCAGCGGCGGCACCCTTTCCACCAGCGGCGGCACCCTTTCCACCAGCGGCAGCACCACCTGCAGCGTTACCGTTGCCCTTTCCAGCAGCAGCACCACCAGCAGCAGCACCACCAGCGGCGGCACCGTTACCAGCGGCGGCGGAAGACTGAGCAGCGGCAGCGCCACCTTGAGTCTGTGTGCCTTGGGCGTTGCCAGTCTGCTGACCGTCTGGGTAGAGTTAGCGATGATCAATTCGTGTAGAATGCAGTAAAGACTTACTGGTTCCCTGAGTGCCTTGAGCGCCGGTGCCTGTCTGGCCGTTGGCGCCGTTCTGAGTCTGTCCAGCCTGTCCGTTGGCGCCTGTCTGTTGACCCTGTGTCTGCTGTCCGTTCGCGCCAGTCTGCTGTCCGTTGCCGGTCTGCTGTCCGTTTGCACCAGTCTGAGTCTGTCCAGCCTGTCCGTTCGCGCCGGTCTGTTGACCCTGTGTTTGCTGTCCGTTGGCGCCAGTCTGAGTCTGTCCAGCCTGTCCGTTCGCGCCAGTTTGAGTCTGTCCAGCCTGTCCGTTGGCGCCTGTCTGCTGTCCGTTGCCGGTCTGCTGTCCGTTGCCAGTCTGCTGTCCGTTCGCGCCAGTCTGCTGTCCGTTGCCAGTCTGCTGTCCGTTACCGGTCTGCTGGCCGGTGGCGCCACCAGCCTGGGGAGCGGGGTTGCCAGCCTGGGCGGCAGCCTGGGCAGCGGGGATACCGTTGGTCTGGAGGTCGAGCTGGCCGTTGCCGGTACCCTGCTGGAGAGCCTGGGCGGCGGCAAAGGCGGCCTGGGGGGTACCTGCGGCCTGGCCGGGCTGAGTAGGGCCCTGGCTCTGGACGCCGCCGGCAACACCAGTCTGGTCGCAGACCTGGGGACGGACAGCCTGGGAGCTGGAGCCGGTGGAGGCCATGTAGGCATCGATGTTGGGGAGGACGTTGGTGCAACGGTTCTGGTTGATCAAGTCGATGTTGTTGGCGGCAGCCTTGCCCTGGACGGACATGATCTGGAGCTTGTTGACGACATCCTGGAAAGCACCGCCGGTGGCGAGGGTGGAGTTGGCGGCCTGGACGTTGGGCTGCTGGCCGTTGGCGGCATCGATGATGGCCTTGTGGTTGAGCTCGTCGACCTCGGCGTTGTAGGCGACAAGAGCAGCCTGCTTGAAGGCAGCGTTGTTCTGGATGCTGGCGCCAGTGTTGAGGAAGTTGGAGACCATGGAGGTGTCAGCCATCCAGTTGGAGACAGCGGTGGCGAGGTCGCCAGAAGTAGGCGTCTGGCCGTTCGCACCGGGAGCGCCGGCGCCAGCACCAGTGTTCACGTTCTGTGTTCCCTGCTGCTGCGCCTGTCCGTTACCCTGCTGCTGTGTTTGGCCATTACCCTGCTGCTGAGTGGCACCACCCTGCTGCTGCTGGGAAGCACCGCCCTGCTGGTTGCCGCCATTGCCCTTTGCGTTACCCTGCTGAGCAAGGGGAGCAGCAAGGACTGCGGAAGAGAGAAGAGAGGCGATGAGAATGTACTTCATAGTGAATGTAGTGTGTCGGATCAACCGGGTTGTATATTAGAAGATAATTGATAAAGAAGGAAGTTGGAAGATGCGGAATAAAAATTAGTAGCCTGTCAATGAGATGCTGGAGCCTGTCCGATGATGAGATTATGGGTGCAGGAAGTAGAGATATTTGTACCTGTCCAGCGTTGAATCGCGCGCCGTTGCCCCAAACGCATAAACGCCCCGTGAAATTACAGTCATTGTATCATACTGGGCTGCAATGGGTAACGGGGCTGCAATGGGTAACGGGGCCGCTCGCAGAAGCTTGGCTGCTATTTCGAAGGCAGAAAACTGCTTGAAGTGACAGCCTCGTGGCGTGCCAGGCAGGGCATCAGGCGACTTCTACTGTGCCATGCTCCGGCGGGCAGTGGGTGCTGAGGCTAGCATTCCAGACATAAACACGGGATCTCGCTGGGTGGACCTGGTTCAAACATCAGATGCAGCTGCCGAGCCTGTTTTGTGTTCAGATGTCATTGTTTTGATGGCGTCTGAGGATCAGTTTCGCCTGTCTTGGCACGCGAAGCTTGCCGAAGATCATCGAGTCTTGTCTCAAACCTTAGTCGTGCCTGGTGGTCAGTGCACATTGGGTACTGAGGATGAGGGTCAAGGAGTTCCATGCCCTAGACATAGTCGGCTCTGGCTCCCAATCTCGCTCTGAGGTGACAGACGTGGTATGCTGCGCGATGCACAGGCTACACTTTGTCGCGAGCCGCAAATACGGCAATTGCAAAGAACTTTTGTTGTTTCATAACGTTCTAAAGTGCACGTCAATCGCTGTCATTGCCATTTGCAGGCACGAATGCAGCTGCAAGTACACATTCGACGCACGCGAAGCGGCAGAAGCAAGTGCATCGATTCGTTTGTGTGGAAGTGTGCGAAAGATGCAATGTTTGAGGTGGCCTTTACCCCGCTGTAATGCTTGTCAATATGGAGGTGCGCAGTGCGATGGACGGTTCGATCCGTCGGCTACACTTCCCCATGTCGTCGACAACAGCCCGAGCAAGACACGCCTCAAATCGACAGTCTGGCGCAAGCACTGCGTAGTCTCCCGGTCTCATGCAAAGTCTCTGCTGAAGCGCGGTCCTGCATCGGGGTCAGACTGGATGAGTTTTGATTTCACTTGTAGCCTCGTGCAGAGCGCTCAACATTGTCCCTGACATTGTGTCCTCATTGCAGTTGTATGTTGGCCTCTGGCGTCTTCGATATGGACACCTCAACACCCTCCGTTCGTTCGTCGGGCTCGGGCCAACCGCTCCATTCGGTACCACTCTGCACAGGGTCCATCTGGGTTTCGACCTTCCGCACAATACGAGCTGGGTTACCTGCCACAACCATGAAGTCTGGGACGTTCTTGGTGACCACGCTGCCAGCGCCCACAACACAACCTCTGCCTATCGTGACTCCTGGAAGGATCGTAGCGTTTCCACCGATCCAGCAATCCTGTCCAACATGGATCTCCTTTCCAAGCTCCGGTCCGCGTGTTCCCTGGCGGATCACTGGATCCAACGGGTGCGTTGCGGAGTAGAACGAGACGTTCGGACCAACAAGTGTACGGTCACCAATCGTGATCAAACAAGTGTCAAGGAACACGGAGTTGAAGTTGATGAAAACGTTCTTGCCGAGGCGCACGTTGTAGCCATAGTCCATGGCTAGTGGGGGCTCGATCCAAGGATCATCTTCGAACAGGGCGTCGTCCTGCTCTGGCGTTGCTGCTAGGGGCGGCAGTGCAGTTCTGTCTTGAATGATGCTAGTGATAGCATGAGATGGTGATAGCATAAGATGGTGTGGGAGTCTTGAGAAAGCGAGAAGTCGAACTCACTCTCTGAAGAGCTCAGTCAGCTTTCGACGCGACACTTCGCCAGCGTTGGTATAGCGTGCGCATGCGTGTCTGCAGCGCGCACGCTCTGCGGTCAGTTCTGGAGTGAAAGCCTTGTAAAGCTCGCCACGAGCCATGCGCTGCTTGATCTCTGATAGAGCCATCTTGATGATGTTTGAATAAACAACGAAGTGGCCTTTGCACAAACAGCGGGGTGTGACCTTGTTGATCAACCTCAGGCAGGAACGTGCCGGTCCGGGGTCGTGCCTATCACATGGAGCCTGAGGTTTCACGTGTCCATCGTGGGGTGCACCGCCGGTTGGTTATGTCATCACGCTAGCCTTGATTCAGCTTAAGACCAACAATCTCACGCGCCTCGCGAATGCGCCTGAACAATGGCAGGACAGCCCTTGCGGTCTTGATATTGTTCGAGTTCGTTTGCGTTATACTGCGCGCTTTTAGCTGTTTCTTCTGATTATGCTTTAGGTTTCTTGTACATTCCCTTCAGCTGTGCCTTTCTCCCTTCTCGCGGAATATCATGGCCTCCAACGGATCAGCGACGTCGTCACACGACAACATCTCGTTCCCTGTGAATCGACCAGCGCAACAGGGCCAGTGGACCCCAGAGCTTGACGCCAGTGTACGCGCACGGGAGACTTCGAATGTGCAGGTCAAGGCTGCGAACTATGTCCCCGCAGACTTCTTCCCCTCTGGAAAGCGTTCGCTTGCCGGCATTGCTCTTCGCGCCTTTTTCTTAGGCAACGCTGCAGTAGTGGGCTTCTTTCTCGCTGCACAGCTCGCATACCATGGTAGTCACCTTTGGCGACCATGTCTCTTCCTCGGTGCCCTCTCGGTCTTCCACTTCCTCGAGTTCTACACCACGGCCGCTTACAACACACCAAGCGCTTCCGTAGCTTCGTATCTCCTCACCAATGGCAACCAGTACCGAATCGCGCACACGATGGCCTTTATCGAGACCTTTGTCACGTCCTACTTCTTCTCTGGGTGGCAGTCGAGCATTCACTCCCCTTTGGTAATACTGTTGGGCGTTGCCATGGTGTTGGTGGGTCAAGTGGTCAGGAGCATTGCCATGGCGCAAGCGGGCACAAACTTCAACCACACGGTTCAGTCTAGCAAGACTGAGGGCCATGAGCTTGTCACGGGTGGGTTGTATGCCTACTTCCGCCATCCATCGTACTTTGGCTTCTTCTGGTGGGGCATTGGCACCCAAGTCATGCTTGGAAACACTGTATGCACTCTGGGCTACGCTGGAGTCTTGTGGTACTTCTTCAAGACGAGGATCAACCGTATGTTCATTACTACCATAACGTGAGGACACCTTACTAATACGAAGCAGATGAAGAGAAGCACCTTATCCAATTCTTCGGCGACAACTACAAGGCATATCGAGCGCGCACACGTGTTTGGATACCTTTTATATAAATTTGGCCAATGCAGCGATTGAGTAATCGCGACGGCTCGTTGCGTCAGAGCATTGTAACATTGGAAGAGAAACCATGTTGGGGTTAGGTGTGGTCAAAAACATACCGACGAACCAAATGCAAACTTTGATGATTATTCATTCTGTCCTACAGTTGCTCTGTCTTGTCAAGTTCCCGCAAACTGCGATGCTCAATCCATAGTCCAAACACAATGGATCATCCTCAATGCAGCGCGCATTAGCAGCTGGTTTTTAGTGTACTCCTTGCTCAGTGTTACCTCCCAGATCCTGGAACTGAGTGAGGAAAGTGATGCACAGAGGAATTCAAGTGTATTCGGGACAGACGTGCGTTGTCGAGATGAAACGAGTAATTATACGAAAGATCAAGATCGGTGTCGTTGACGGTGTTTCTCATTATTGCCCATGTTTGATATTCAGGTTGAAGATGGTAGGCGAGGTGAGGGATGTTGTCGGTAGCTGTATATCGCACTACGAAGTTCTTTGGTATATGGGTCTTACGCTGTAAACAAAGGAAGATGGTAGCATCATGTTTGTTGCTCATCGATAGATTGATGACATTGATGCCAAGTTTGGATAGAGTTTGTACGTCAGAGATGTCTTCTTATAGACTTTTGAGCTTATGTGCTGTCAGTGGAATTTTAGTTTGAATTGAACTATAATCCATCTCAGAGAGTTCGTTACTCGAGCTAATAGTATGGATCTGTGTCTTGGAGTACCGGCATCAGGGAGTATTTATAGTGGACGCTCACCTCCATGCTACGTTGTGAACTCTCAACTATTCTCAAGCGCGCTCAATCAACACCATACTGAATTTCGGATTTCAGTCGCAATTCTCAATCACTCTTACGTCCATCTCCTCCTCGCCACCCTCCCCTCCCTAACAAGCTCATACACCCCTGACATTAACACCGCGACACACCCCCTCCATCAGAAGCCGGCCCAGCCACTCATGCGAGGCAGGCTCGCGAACAAAGTACCACTTGCTCATACACAGGACGGCGAAAAGGAGGAAGAGCACCAGCAGGAACATCCGACCCCCAGCGTTGGAACTAGAGGCCATCGATGAGTCTCCAAGCGATGGGAGACTTTCATCTTGCGGATGCGATGTATACGACGGCGGCAACGACAACACAGAAGACCTAGCCCTCCCTACCTCAGAGATCCTCAGTCTCCTCTCCCCATCAAAAGAACCCGACACACACCGCACATTCTCAGCCGCACCACCACCACTCTGGTACCGCTTCAACGCGCGGTTCGCCGCAGTCGTCGCACTCTCCAGACTCAGTCTACTCTGCGTGTGTGCTGGCGCGGAAGCGAAGACGAATCACCCCGCAGCGGCGTCCCAGCTGGTGGTGCGCGTGGCTTGGTACAGCGTCGCGGCGTTCCAGGAGGTGATTTGGACTTGGAACATGAGGACTTTGGTGCTGTCGGGTAGGGTTATGGGTCGGAGGGGGGTGGGGTGAGTGGTGTTCATTTCTGATGGGGGTTGGGGGGTTTTGGTTGTGGATGTTACTGTGGATATGTGTGGACAGAGAAGTTGCAAGGGCAATGGACGAGGGTGGGAAGTTTCTTATACGCGCTTGTAGGATGTGTTTGGTAGCGTAAGTGTTTTGGTGGTGATGATCCATGGTATGAGCACGATGCTGATATGTAGCGAATGCTATTTTATAACCCCGTCACAGCATCAAACTGGATCGCTTTTTTCTCTTGACACAAATCACTGTCTTTGAAACCCTGCTCTTGGTACGATACTATGTCAAAATGAATTCGCTTGCATCTTGCTCGTCTGAGATCAAAGGGCCGCGTATGAAATTGATCACATCATTTGTTTGCGAGAATCGACAACCAGATACGGAGTTGAGAACTACCGAATTTCATCAGCATGAACTCCGAACACAACACACATCATCAGAACCGTGTCGCCGAAGACCGTGGTTCACTACTTTCAACGAATTGCCATCATGAATCGATTCTCCAGTATACACGAGTGTTACAGTATTCTTACAATGTCCATGGCCCATCTCTACGCCGCTCTTGTCCGCAGCTGAACACCATGCCACTGTGCGATCTCCTCCTTTAGCACCTGATTGACAAGCTTGTGCTGCTTAATCACCGTCAAGCCCTTGAATTTCGGGGATTCAATCTCGATCGCGTACATGGAGCCGCAGCCACCGCTGATGTCTTGGACCTAGAGATTTTGGTCAGCGTCCCATTCCACAACATGTCGTGTGCAGTTTCTGATGCCACTCTCGCCCGAGATGATTCGGCTTCTCGGTTCGGCTTCGTCGGGTTACCACTCTCAGCTCTCCCGTCCCGAGTCTCACAGTGGGCAGACCATCATCGCACTTTCTGGTAGATGACGTGCGTCTCAACAAGTCGGCGTACACCGTTCGCCAGGACTTGCAGGCCGCCTCCCAAGCAATTTGATCCACGCACCTCGAGTTTTGTGGGTTCCAGTTCTCCCTTGATCTTATTGAAGACATGTAGTTCGGCCTCATTTAGGAAGTCCGGTGGTTGCGGTGCGCCGCTTGCTTGCGCACTGTACGGTCGTGCCGAAGTCCGTGTGGCCTGCAACTGCAACAATGCGGTCGTCCGCATGCACTGAGGTCTGACTACCGTTGCTGATGTCGAGAGCAGACGCGCGCTGGGGCGGTTTCGAATCTGGGGTCGCACGCATGCGGAGGTTATGCGGCGAATGAGGATTGCTCTGGAAGGCGCCATTGTGTGCTGTATGCGTGTGTTAGACAGTGCATTGCGGGGTGCATGCCGTGCAATTAAGAACAGTTCAAGCTTACAGAGGAGCACGCGACTGTTTACGTGAAGGCTGGATTGACAAGCACAAAAGTCGTGGATCTTTCGTCATAGCTTCGCGCGCGCTCTAGCGTCCAATCACGTGTCTTGATTATCCAGCCTGAAGCCCCATCTCCGAGCCATCTTCGAGCCATCTTCAGGCCATCACCGACTCCAGCGTGGAGTGAGTTCGCGTTGTGTTCGCAAGAGCTTTGGCCCCCCGCAAACTTGGCGAAAGGTCTCGCGATCTCAACAGAAAGTGCAATTTACAAATCGCACTACCGCGCGCTCAACATGCCGCATTGGCGCTGTTGCATGCATTTCCGGGTGCAGCAACACTGAACGTGCGACAAGTATCTCCAAGTACCTGGATGTATCTTTCCACGCCTCCGCTCTCGGCCATCCCTGCTCTGGCTCTTGATAACAGCATCCATGGCCCAACAAGAAAATTTCCTGCACGACTGATAATGCAGCACATCATCCTAGGCTGATAGCACTCCACGATAGATCGGTTCATTCCCCACACTTATCTTCCAGCTGACGTGGATGGCGGGGCATTTTAGGATTTCCCTGCCCACAACCATCTCACCCCATGGGCTCACATCACGTCTTCTTGATCGACAGTGCGCAGGGCGAACCTTGGACCCCTCTTTCACATGAAAATTCACAAGGGGTCCGGTGAGGTGCATGCATGGCGCGGGGATCCCCAGGCGCTACGATGCGCCACGCAGGATTGGGAGAGCCGCAATGGGATCTGCAGCGCTGAGCTCAACAGTGCTTGGAAATGTGGTACGGTTTATCTGTGCTGTATGCAAGCAGACACAGGGTTTGTCATATCGCCGGGCGTGACTTATAGTGGCATGACCTTCAGGGTCCGGCAAGGCTGCCTTGCGTTGATCCTATGAGTGATCCTGCGTGCGCTATTCGCCTTCCAAAACAGCCCACGATGAAGGCGCACGGAGATGCTGCAGAAACCTAAGCCAGGATCTGGAGTCTCTACCTCAACGCATCGTCAGAATACCTATCTGTTGCGGTTACATCCGACCCTTGCACCACCTTCTCAAGTAAGTCGATTACACAAAATGACAAACCCAAACGCCCCACCAAGACACACCTCATCCAAGCACTGCGCGACTGCAAAGACTGCCTAATCGCGACAAGTGCGCTGAAAACTGTGTCGTCGACTAGCCGCAAGTCGACACGAACTATGAACCCTGAATTTGCTTACCGGCGCCGATCATTCACAAGACCTTCCTTTCGAGAGACGTCATGTTCGAGATGCATAGCGTTGGAGGTAGCCAGACACGACGCTAATCACGAGGTGTTCAAGCCGCTGATGGAATAATGGAATTGTACAGAGTTCACAGGTCGTAGCTCCACCTTCGCAGGAAGTAAGACTGGTCCGGACCCTGCACGTCCAGTGTCAGGATATCGACAGATATTGTCGAGAAATTACTTTCCGCCACAAGTCCGCAGCTGCAAACCAACCTCCCGCAGCTAACATTCATCACCGGAAAATCTTCTGTCATCATGGCCTCAGCATCCAATAACCCACCGCGGACATCGCCTCTCTACACACCCACCACCTAGCGTCTCACTCCCGTCTACCGGCCTCCAGACCACCACGAACCCGCTCCTCTCGCGGCCAGACCACCTCCTGTGGCGTACGCAGGGCCCACACACCCTGGGGATGCCGTGCAGCACAAACGCAACGCAGCGGCTCCAAGAGCCTCGCGATCCAAGACCTTCGCGCCGCAGCCTCTGAGGCGCCGCGAGACCCCACTCTCAACACTTCGTAGTGCCGTCCGAAGCTGGGCCGTAGGGAGGGGGCGGACCAGGAGTAGCGCCCGTGAAGGGGTGCAGAGCGGTGTGCTGGGGCGCGGGAGGGGGTGGAGGGGGTGTGGAGTCCGGAGATTGTGGATAGACGGTCTCGAGTTTTGAGCTTGTCTGGAGCGAGAATTCGGGGTCGGCTTGGAATGGACTTGGACTCGAACTCAAGCCACTGACGATGTGTAGTGAGTGTAGCTAGGGTTTTCGAGAACGATCGAGCTGTGTGTTCAACGCCGTTTCCAAATCACTCTGCTCTGTGAGCTCCAGAGACGGCGGTCTGGCGTACTCTGGAATCCAAAGCACAGGACGATACTCGGCTCCGAAGCCCACCCAGCACCTCCTCCCGTCCTGACAGACCCTGAAACGCACGCAACCGCCGAGTTGAATCCAGGGTCTGATCTACCAACCGTCCGTCGCCCACAACACAACCCATCTAAAACAACCCAAACCAAACCATACCAAACCAATGCTCGTGTGCCCCATCTCCCAATCCACCTCTCCACACCCACCATTCCCCAGATCGCGTACGCACGCAACACTCGCAGGTTCTTAACCGCTCGCATGCTGCATACTGCATGTCACCCCTCCTCACCTCACCTCACCCGAACCCAACAAACCAAACCAGACCAATCCAAACCTACCCCGCCTGCCCAAACACCCCAACGGCCCGCATCATCGCCCCACATGGATGAGGTGCAGGGCCTCAACACGTCCCGAAGCAGCGGCTGGGGCTATATGGAGTGGACCCTGGACGTCGTCGCGTCGTGCAGATACGGTGTCTAGCCACAGAAGTGTCGTTGGGGTCGTGCACTGCTGAAAAGGAGTGTTGGGTCGTGTAATAATTACAGGAATGGATTGTTGGGATTTCGCCGCTCCGTGTCTGGTTGCATGCAGGGCCGTCAACGGCGCAGCGCGCACCGCACCGCACCGCACCACATGGGTGCTTGTAGCTATCCTCCCCGCTCTTCCATTCTTTATTTCTTACCTGCTTGACAGGTGGTGCGCGGCTACACTGCGCTGCTGTTGCGTTGCGTTCCATCCCCACAGTACGTAGGTATTCGACTTATGATGTGATGTCGTTCCGATCACCACAAGTGGGGCCCTCGCGTGCTAAGAAAAGCCACACTACAACCCCTGCTTGCGCGTGCGTGCAGCCGATCCGGGCTAGACTGCAATGGGTGCTAGGGCCACCTGTTCGTCCACTTTTGGATCTGACCCACCCCTGCTTTTGGGTTGAGTTGTGGTAAGTTGCGAGGCGAGGCGATGAGGTATGAGTTTGGGGTGGTGGTGGTGGTGGTGGTGGTGGTGGTGGTGG
>SAUA01000217.1:0-29703 GCA_004335185.1 Phoma sp. RAV-16-625 | reverse complement strand
CCCCCGCCCGTTTTTCTAGATTACAACCAGCCCCCCCCCTCTCTGCAGCTCTCTCGCTCTCGCTGTGTCTTGTTTAAGAGAGAGCTCTCTCTCTCTCTCTTCTTCTTCTTCTCTTCTTCTCTTAAGAAATAGCAGCTGTAAACCTATAGTACGCCCATACTCTCTTACACCTAGAGTCTTTATAGCACCATGTTAACCTCGTGTTTACGTAGAGTATAGTACTCACTACATCTCAAGCTAGTAAGGTAGTAGAAGAAGATACAATACTACATATATATATATATCTCTCTCCTCGCTCTTCTCTCCACACACATCAGCCAGAAACCTACACCATACTCCTCTCTTCCCACACACCTAATCTCTACAACGCCACATCAACCTCGTAACACCGAACAACACACTCTGCATCTCGCTAGAATATCTTATCATAAGATGAGTAGATTACTACTATAGTCTCCCTCCTTCTTTCTTTCTCTTAAGAAATATACTAGCTAGAAAAACACTACTACCTCTCTACTACCTCTCTACTAACCTATGACTACACTACACCACACTATACTCTACACACCACTACACCAAAAAGGTGCCATTCCACCTTGTACGATACTAAGTCTACCACCAACATGTCTTCAACAAGTCGTATAGCGCGTAGACGTGTATTGTGTAGCGGAGCGTTGTACTGCAATGGACTAGACTAGACTATGCTGGACTGGACTGCATGTCGGTAGTTATGAGGTGTTGGAGGCGATTGTTACCCTCCCTCCCTCCCTTAACCCAAACAGAGAACCTTAAACACAAAAACATCTTATTTGGTTCCAGCCACAGAGTCCCCGTCCCACCACCAACCGGTTCCAAGTTCCAAGTTCCAAAGTTCTGGGTATTTAGACGTGGGCAGGACAGGCGCTTGTGGTCGAAAGGGTGGGTGGATGTAGGATATACACTGCGTGCGCGTAGGGTAGGTGCGTGGAAGGAAGCTCGGATTACGGATAGCTTGCACAGCGCCGCGCGGCGCAGAAAAGGAGCTCAGCAGGAAAACTCACAGCACGCGCAGACCGGGCGATGAGAGTAAGAGTAAGATAAGAGTGCACAATTGTATGATATAAACCAACCAACCAACCAGCCAAAAAACGCCTGAAAAAAACAAAACCTAAAAATGGCGCCGGGGATCTCTCCATCCAGATCCAGATCCAGAACCAATGTAAACCCAATAAAAAGCCGCGCAGTCCAAACTCAGAACCAGACCCGGAATAGAAAACTATCGATACTAATATCCGTGTTGATGGCGGAACGGGGATGCCTTGGGTGATGAGGAGACCAGGGATACCGACTACAGTAGAGCAGGGGCGATGACGACGACGATACCGACATTTTGAGGAGGAGCAAGGGAAAAGGTGGTGGAATAGTGCGCGGATCCGAGTGCAGTTCCACCCAAAGCCGTCGTGTAGTAAAGCAAAGCAAAGCAGCGCAGTGCAGCGCAAACAACAAAGAGCCAAACGAGACGCGAGCGTTGAGAGCGAATGAGACGAAGAATAAAGTAAAATAGAATAGAATAATGGTATGGGTATAAAGAGTTTTGAGGTAGTGGGGTGGGTAGCCGCGTGGAGCTGAGCCGAGCTTGTCATGTATGGATGGATGGATGGCGGAGGAATCCAAGACCAGACCAGGTAAGACGAGACAAGGCAGGACGAGAGATGCCACGCCATGCCAAGCGAGTGCGAAGCGAGCCAGGACACGCTTCCATGCGCGCGTCGGGGAACGGCAGCAGTGTAGGCGCGTCCTGGGCCCGCTGCACTGCATGGCACGGCACTACACGCCCCTGCCGAGACCAAGAGAGAGAGAGAGACAGAGAGAGAGCGTATCCAACCATCCCTGCGCGTGGACACAAAACAAGGCGAGGCCGACCCGCCATATACAAGATCCGGGTGGCGTCGCGACCAACGAACAAACGAACGGAAAGCATCGACTATATACCGTCGCCGGCCTCGACGCCATTCGTAAAGTCGTCGAACCCGACCAAGCTGCCGAACCCGCCGTTGTCCTCGCCCGTGTGCAGAAACGAGTCGAAGTCGAAGTTCTCGAGCGCGGCGTCGCCGTCGCCAAAGTTGAGGCCAATGTCGAAGCTGTTGTCGGAAATGTCGCCAAAGGGCGCGTCGGTGCCCATGGGCTGCTGTGGCTGGGCGGGGGGCTGCGGTTGCGGGGGCTGCTGTGGAGCTTGCTGCGGCTGGCCGTTGGGGTTGAAGGACTTTGCGTGCATCGGCGTGATGGGGGTCGAGGGGGTCGGTGTGGGTGCTTCTTCGCCGGCGGTGGCGGCTGGCGTCGTACCTGCGTTTGGCCCTTTCTTTGGTGCGGGCTTCTAGAATCAACATCAACATCGCTCAAGCTCAAGGAAGCGCACCCATTTACCTTGTTCTCTTTGGTCCCCTTCTTCTTGGGGGCCGGCTTGTTCCCCTGGTTGGGTGTTGGCGGTGCCTGGTTCGACATGGCGGGAGACGCCTCCGGTCTTTGCTCGTTTGAAGGCGCAGGAGGCGGTGGCATCTGGCTCCGCTGCTGGGGGCCACCTACCATGGGACCGCCCATCATCTGCGGTTGCTGGGGCATGCCGGTCGGCGGAGGACCCCCACGCCACTGGCCGTTCATCTGGCCGTTCATCTGGCTGTTGCGCATGGCTTCCATTTGCTGCTGCGACATTGGCTGGCCGTTGAAGTTGACGCTGGGGTGCGAGCTCGGAGGCCGCATCATGGGGTTGTTGGGCATCTGCGGGTAGAACTGCGGTGGCATGCCTGGAGGGGCCAGGGCGGCGTCCGGGAAGCTCATGTTGGGTGCAGGCGAGCCGCGTTGCTGTTGCATGACGCCCTCGGGCATGGGCGAGCCTGGCAGGCCTTGCTGGCCCAGCTTGGGTGTGCGGCCCTTCATGTCTGTGGGGTTTGGCGAGGGCCCAGCTCGGCTTCCCGAGGGCGACATGGCGGGTGCGAACTGGCCGACAGCGCCCTGCTGGTGGGGCCCTGACATGTTGTCCTGCTCTTGGCGTGCCATGAGTAAGCGCTTCTTGTTCTGCTGCTCCAGCAGCATGAGCTGCATCTGGTAGTCCTGCAGCGCATGGCTGCCCTGCTGCGGCTGACCGGGCTGTTGTGGGGGCATGCCGGGGCGAGGCTGGTTGCCGGCAAACATGATTTCCTGGCCGTCCAGGCCCGGGTTCATGGGTGAGCCCTGGGTCATAGCCTGAGGGGAGGCAGTGTTATTCAGTGCTACTCTGTGCTGTTGGGCCAGGCTTTGGGCGTATACCTCGATGTTCTTCTGCTGGGCATTATTGGCCGGCTGTCCGAATTCGTTGAAGGGAGCGTTGGGCATGTTGCTCATGGCGCCTGTGTCGGGCGCGAGTCAGCGTTGCGGTTGGACATGTCCAGGGGGCACACTTACCGTCGACGCGGGGCCGCTTGTTCGGCGAGGGGGCGTTGTCGTTGGGGTTGGGCGACTGGGGGCGCTGGCCGTTCATGTCCATCTGCGAGCCGTCGCGCTGCATCTGGGCGGCCATCATGTTGGGCTTGTTCATCTGGCCCATGTTGGCCATGGGGTTGCCGTTGCTGGGAGGGTGTTAGCAAGAAAAAAAGGCAAGACGAGACAGAACAGGAGAGACATGGCAGGCGTACGGGCGGTTGTTCTGGAGGGCGGCGCGCTTGAGGTCGTTGGGCGCGACGCCGTTGGGCATGTTGGCGCGCATCATGTTGCCGACGTTCTGGTACTGGGCGTTCATGGGGTTGTTCATCATCATGCGCTGGTTGCGCTGCTCGTTCTGCATCTGGGTGAGGGCCTGGGCGGGTTAGCAGTAGATGTGGATACAGAAAGAGTAGACGGACCCGGGTGTGCGCAATGTACTGGGCGCCCTTGGAGGGCAGGCCGCCGCGGTCCTTTGTGGCCTGGTAGATGTCCCAGAACTGGACCCACCAGTCGAGCAGGAACGAGTTGTCGGCCATCTGGTTCTTGGGCAGCAGGGGGTGCGGCAGGTCGGCGGCGGCGTCGTCGTCCATGGCGTCGATGCCGTTCGGCTTGTTGCCCGGGCTGGGCTTCTGGGGCGGGGAGATGGACATCTTCATGTCGCAGTCGACCATGGCGCGCGCCAGGCGGTTGTGGTTGTTGCGCTTGAAGTAGTCGTAGATGTACGTGTTGAGCTGCTCGCGCGGGTCCATGACGGGGCGCTGGGGCGGCGGGGGGCCGGGCATGCCCATGTTGGCCATGACGGGCGTGCCGTTGACGGGGCCGCCGTTGGGGCCCATGGCCATCTGCATCTGCTGGTTCTGCATCGCGACGCGGGTCGGAGGAGGGCTAGCAGGAGACGCAGCCGTCGAGAGTCGTGTCGGGTCGTGTCGTGTCGGCGTCTGGTGTGGATCCCGCGATGCTGCAGGTGGGCGTGGTGCTACGGGCGCATCCAGCGGCGCGCGGAGGGTCGCTGGCGGCGGGGGCGGGAGCGCGAGTGCCAGGTGCCAGGTGCTTGCTGGTCAGCGGGCGCCGTGCAGAGGATGCGCAGTCGACGAGGCGTTCCGCAGACGGGCAGTGTTGAGATTCGAGGCGCGAGGTTCGAGGTTCGAGGATGCGCTGCGATGGGCGGCCGGCGGAGGTGGTGCGGCTGGCAGGGTTTAGCGTGCGACGAGACGAGCGAGGGCTGCTCAGTGCTGCTGCGACGAGGGACGGGCGAGCAGGCTGGAAGAGGCCGGCAACAACGCGAGTCCACGACCACAATTCAGACGCTGCAGGCGGCGCAATCGAGCGCGTGACAATGGACAGGCGGGAGGCGATCGCGGTGCGCAATTGATCTCTCTGATCTGATCTGATCTGATCTCGCCTGGTGCAGCCATAAGGAGACATCACTCATTTCATTCATTGCCAAGCCAAAGCACGTGCGGTCCCCCCAACCACTTCACTTGCACTTGAAACCACGCCGCGACCATCTATTCAATCCCACTGTCGAGCATGATAACGTCTCTTCTGCACGCTGATCTGCCAGTTGAGCACCGCCAAAGCCCTCTGCAAGTCACTGAGCCTCGGTCACAGGACCATGGGCCTGCGAGCAATGGTGGGGTTCGGTGCGCCGAGCCGAATGCCCTCCTGTACCTCCTGTACCAGCTGTACTAGCTGTACCAGCCTCAACCACTAGACGCTCATCACTGCTGCTTGACGGTACATAGCTAGCAAATGTTACTACCAACAGGCAGACTTGCTTCTTCTCACCTCCACATGGCGGGCATGGTTACACAACGAACACGACTAGTCGTTAAACGACTTCGGCGTTACACCAATCGTCAGAATCTTCACTGAAGTCGTGCAATGCGAGCAGTGAATGGCGCAAGGCTGTTTCTTGGGCCGCAGGCGACTCTATCTACGAGATCGACACGAGAAGCAGAAGTCGACAGTCCTGCACGTCAGACTTCTCTCCTGTCACCGTACGACTGCTTCTTGTCAACGTACGATTGCTTCTTCTTGTCAACGTACGACTGCTTCGTGTCAACGCTTCTCCCCGCACGCTGCCTTGCTGGTGGTGCATCGTCTCAGACAACATAACAGCACGTCGCTTGGGCTGCTGGGTGCCACCTCTTCTGCCGCCGTCCATGGCCATGCCTCTGTGCTCAATGGGCTGAACAGTTCGCCCACGAATGCAGATGCCAGTTGAATGCGTCCTCGACTGCATACAAGCTTTTACTCGTCGTCAGGCGGCATCTCGTCGTCAATGTAGCGGACCAAGGAGACGCGCATCTCCGTGGTGTCGTTGCCACGCAGAACGTCGCTGATGAAGTGTGCCTCGACCTGCATGTGAACCTGTACCTGCGTTAGCACGGCATGACTTGTTATTGTTGCCGTGGTGTTGCCTACCATCTCCAGTGCTCCACGCAGCACGCCGACCAGTATGTTGGAGAACCACAGCTCGTCCTGCGCGCGGCCGTCGTCGGGCAGCTCGACAAAGTCGGCCAAGGGGTTCTCGTCCAAGACCAGCGAGAACTGCTTGTTGTCGCTGGACCAGTTCGTGATGGTGGGCGTGATGTTGAGGAAGATCTTGAAGCCGACCTTTGCAATCATCTCGGCCACCTCGCGGAAGTTGGTGCAGGTGGGCGCGCTCGACTTGGCCAGGAAGTCCTCGATCAGACGTATACCGATGTTGTAGCCCATCTTTTCCAGCTGCTTGTTGACGTCCGGGTAGTTGTACTCGTAGTCCTTGCACAGCTGGGCCACAATGGTCCCGTACGTGAGGGTGACGAGCTCGGCGCTGACCTTGTCGACCCTCGTCCTGCGCCGGTCAGAAGCTGTCGAGCATGCGCAACGCCCATTTCCTCTACAAGATAGAAACCAGGACACTTACTTCCAGACTCTGGCGGGCATTAGCACATGTCACAAGGCCACGGCTGGACGACTGGCGCTCACTCCTCGCCCAAGCGGGCTGCCTTTGTTGAAGAGGCCATCCTTTGCTATGCGTCTGGTTACTACGACCTTACCACGAAGGCTGGACGACGGTCGAGTGTGGGGTAAGCTTGGATCTCCCGATGTCGAGGTAGGGCAGGGCAGTGGAAGGGTGGAGCGTGCCTACCGCCGTGAGCTACTAGTAAGTCCGCGGGTCGATCCCTCGCGAGAACTTCGGACGTTCAAAGAAAGAGAGCAAGACATCTTGTATCGCGACATCCTCCCTCCCCACGCGCAGACCCCTCGCACTCGCACTCGCACGCGCACGCGGGCACACACCGTCCGCCATGTCCCAATCGAAGCGCCCTGCCAACGACGCCTTCGGCTCCAACCAGCTGGTCAAGCGCGCAAAGTCGGACGCGAACCTCGACAGCACCGCCGTTGCCATATCGAGCGCTACTGGGCAGAATGGCGCTCTCATACAAGCGGTACGTCCCGGCGAGGCGCTGAAAGGAATTGCCCACTGCAAGACTCTGGGAGCAGTCGTCCAGCAGCAAAAGGGGATTGAGGCTGAAGGAAGTTGTTTATGAGTGAAAGGACATGGGCTGACAGGCACTATAGGGATCGCGAGCCGGCGCGCTTCAGTCGCCCGTCATGGAGTTGACAGGCCATTCTGGCGAGGTCTTTGCTGCACGATTCGATCCCACTGGCCAGTACATAGCCTCTGGCTCCATGGACCGTTCGATCTGTCAGTTGTCCTTCTTTGGGCCGCCAGCAAGAATACCTACTAACGCGACACAGTGCTCTGGCGCAGCGCTGGCGAATGCGACAACTACGGTATCCTCACTGGACACAAGCAGGCCGTACTGGATCTGCACTGGTCGCGCGACTCGAAAGTGCTGTTCTCGGCTTCAGCAGACATGCACCTTGCAAGCTGGGACGTGGAGACGGGCGAGAGGATACGCAGACACCCCGGACACGAGGAGGTGATCAATTGCATGGACGTCAGCAAGCGCGGCGAGGAGATGCTCGTCAGTGGCTCCGACGACGGCTACATTGGCGTAAGTGCGCCGATTCACACCACCCACGACACTGCTGATGCAAAGCGTAGATCTGGGACACTAGAACCAAAGACGCAGTGACCTTTATCCCAACAGACTTTCCCATCACAGCGATATGCTTGGCCGAAGCCGGAAACGAGCTGTTCACAGGAGGAATTGACAACGACATCAAGGTCTGGGATCTGCGAAAGCAAGCCGTCACGTACACACTCATCGGTCACGCCGACACCGTCACCTCGCTGCAGCTCTCCCCCGATAACCAGACACTGCTCTCAAACGCACACGACTCCACTGTCAGGACATGGGACGTGAGACCGTTTGCGCCCGCCGATCGCCGCATCATGACCTTTGACGGAGCACCCACCGGCCAAGAGCGTAACCTGCTCAAGGCAAGCTGGGATGCAAAGGGCGAGAAGATCGCAGCGGGCAGCGGAGACCAGAGCGTAGCCATCTGGGAGTCGCGGACAGGCAAGCTTCTGAATAAGCTTCCCGGTCATCGCGGTGCCGTCAACGATGTGCGCTTCCACCCGCTCGGTGAACCACTATGTAAGCCTCCGAAACTCTCTTTGCCATGTCTTCTCCAAGCTTTCGCTCCCTCGTTCAAGCACACCCTGTGGAGAGTACTCCGCTGGGCAGGGAAATTTCATCTCATCCGCGTTTCAACGCTCTTGACCGCTACAACCCAAAGCATGAGGCTGACTTGGCAACTATAGTGGTCTCGGCGTCATCGGATCGCACACTCATGGTCGGAGAGCTAGGACGATGAAAATGTCGAGTGGGAAGCACTTGCTACCTTCTCTGAAATAACCGAGCCGCTGGACGCGTGGGGAAAGGACCGAAGGAGTTCCCGAGCGGAGGATCAGCTGCCCCGTGTGCACGTCACGGGCGTTGTTTACGTTGACATTGATACGCCAGTGTGACGCTGGGCGGACCGGAGGGGGAGATCTTGGTCGAGATCGAGGTCTCGTTGATGCTGCAAGGACAGTGAGAGCCCTGAGGAACGACGAAATAGTGCTGCAGTGCAACGATAACAATGCGGCCTGCCTGACAGACAATCAACACAAGAACAACAAATGAAAGGTTGTTTATGTATGCTCTTTTATGGTTCACGTTGCAGGACAGCCCCGGCTACATCGTTTTAGAGGTACCCCCTCAAGCGGTGTTTCGGACGCCTAGAGGCCTTGAGCGTGGTTGTAACTGCTCTTTTGATTTGGAAGAAATTTCCGGAACTCTTCATATCTTCTTGAGGTAGATTGGCTCGGAGAGTGGTAATGTATACCTCCTGTGGTGTTCATGATTGGCGGCTTGGAGTTGGCTTTTGAGAGAGTGCGTTGGCGACGGCCGGTTAGACGTTTTCAAGGCGTCCGGGCGATGGAATTCATTGGCTGTGAGGCATCAAGACATCAACACTTCAACACACCGCCAGCCAACCACCACATCGCCCCTCTCGCAGCCTGGAAATCACAAGATCGACTGGCAACAACAAAGCCAAAAATGGTTCTGCCGACGCAGCCGTGTGCGCAAAAAGGTCTGTGTCTTGGCGTAGCTCTGCTGTCGTGGAGAGGCGTTTCACCGTGACGATGCTGATACGCCGCCGGTCGCAGAAACGCCTGGCGCTCAATGCTGCCTCGACCTCGAGCGTCCTTGCTGCAGGGTGTAGCCCCTCGGTGACACTGGGGCTTTTCCTCCACATGTTATGCTTTTCTTTCTCTTAACTCTCACTTATTGGCAGTCGTGCTGTTGTTTCGCTTCTCTTCATTTCGTACCTTCGTTTGGTTCATGGGCGCTGGACGGCTCTGAGACGGTAGTCTTCTGAGAATATACGATTGTCTGGGTATACTTGACTTTGGTTCCGCTGAGGACTTGTAAAGTACAGCCAACGGTTCCACCTTGCGATATGCAAGGTTTCCTATGACCTTGGGCAGGCTCCAGTCATACTTCTTTTCTCTACATTTCACCCCTGTTACCCTTCCCTTCCACGAGAGTGTTGCTGCATAGCCAGTAGTACCGAACACGCATCTACCATTGGACGAAATCTACGATAAACAACAGACGTGTTGAGCAGGGAGACGCGTCTGGTATAAGGAACCCACAAAAACAAACCTCCACTTGTACCTGGAGACTCCACAAACCTCAGCAACACAACACAAGATGTTTCGATCATCGATTTCTATATTCGGCATCAGGACCCCACGACCAGAGCAGGACGTGGAAAACTCGCCGGCACCACAGTCTCAATCTCGCTTTGCTCGTTTCTCCACCAATGCGAGAACAATAGTCGGTTCCTCCGTATACTCGCAGTCGCCGGGTCCCTCGAGATGGAAGTCGCCAAAGATGCCTTCGATGGGCTTCTCTCGCCGCCCAGTATCGGCCGACCTCGACACGGTAGTCGATGAGTCCAACGGATCGAACCCAACGCTCGCCTCCCACTCAGCTGCGTCCTACGTGGGCGCGATCTCGCAAGAACAGATCCGGACACCTGAACAGACCTACAACCGCCACCCAGCAGATGTGCCGCTACCCCACCAAGACCCATTCATCGATCCTGAGGTCCAGCAGCTGGCCGATGAGATCAATGGACCACGACGACACCGTCGCCGCAAGAGGAGAAAGCAGCACCGTGACGGCCACTGGAAGCGCAAGCGGGGTGACCGAGGAAAGCTCATGCCGTTTGTCCGCGGCACAGCAGCGCGCGGAAAACTCATCGCCTGCATCATCTCCGGCACTTTCCTCCTCAGCGTCCTCACAATCTGTATGTCTCCACCTCAACCTCCCTCAACTCCACACTAACACCCCCCAGACCTCGCAATCGCCCTCACAAACAAAGACATCGGCCAGGAGATCCACATCCTCTTCATCCTCCTCCTCCTCAGCATCACAATCTTCTTCTGCCACTCCCTAATCCGGCTGTGCATGCTGCTCCTCAACCCACCCCGCGAAGTCACACGGCAACCCGTCCCCAACCTCACCGCGCCCGAGGGCTTCCAACCCATCATCCCCATCCCCGTGCGTCTAGGCCGCGACGACGAACTCGACTCGGACTCGGACACGGACCTCGAAGCCGGCGATCCAGAGAAGGAGGTCCTGCCTCCTCCTCCTCCTGCCTACGGGCTGTGGAGGAGCAGTGTGCGCGTCGACCCAAACCTGCTGCACTGGCAGCGCGTCGAAGACAACAGGGCACAGTCCGCCATCTCCATGCCGTCGAGCCGCGGCGGCAGCGTCCTCGCAGCCTCGACACACGACTCCGCTGCGCCAGTCGAAGGACCGCGGCCACCTAGCTACGTCTCCGAGGACGGCGTGAGCTACATCACCGAGGCCGCACCTCGGAGCCTTGCACCCCCACATGACGCTCCGGCTCCTGCTGCTGCTGCCCCGGCGCCCAGCGGCGTCCACCCCGCGTGGCGCACCAGCTACGTGATGAGCGAGATCCGGCCGGGGGAAGTGCCCGCCTCCATGGGGCGGCGATAATGTAGACAGCGCAGCCTAGCGTGCGAGTGTATTTAGGCTTTAGGTTCAGCATCGTGTGTATAATGTCATCTATCTACCATTTACATCCCAGCACCCCCATCCCCCCAAACCGATGGCGTCCCGGCCGACAATACAGCGACTCGATGAATGAATGATGTCAGTGGTGTTTCAGCCGGGGAACCGTGTCTGGGGTAGGTCATGGGTGGTGCAGCGCATGAATTGGGGGTCTAATTTTGGATCGGGGGTTGGGATGAGAGGGATCTCGGATAAGGTTCTATGATGAGGCGATGCAGCACTTCCCGTTCCGCTGGACGGATTGTACGGGGAGGTGCGTGTGTGGTGAATGCAATGTGTTTTGTACTACCTGGTATGCGGGATAGGGTGAGCAGTGGAGTGGAGTGGAAGTGGTATTATATATTATTCATGCAAGTCGTGCTATAGCGGAGACGGTCGATCCACGCGGTTGTTGGAAGTTGTGCATGGTGAGCAGTGGAGTGGAAGAGGCATTATCTATTAATCGTTTCTAAACTCATGCTATAGCGGAAATCTTGAATACGCGCGCACGCGTTATGTACATGTTCACGTCCTGGTCGTGTCGTATCGTATCGTAGCATAACGTCCCAATCATAAGCACTACACACCCATCCCAGAATCGTCAGCCGCTGTGAGCGTCATCACACCCGCTCCATCCCGTTGCCCTCAAGCCCTACCTTCTCCTTGACCATCTCGTCCTTGTCGTCGTCGTCCTGGCCTGGGTTCGCGACCTCGTACTCGAGCATCTTGATGAACTTGTAGAACACCACGGCGATGATGGCGCCGAGGCCAGGGCCAACCCAGTAGATCCAGTGCTCGACGTCGAAGACGCCGGTTACGACGCAGGGGCCGAAGCTGCGGGCTGGGTTCAGCGAGCCGCCGGTGTAGTAGACGCCGACGAGCTCGGCGATGAAGAGGGCTAGGCCGATGCCGACGGGGGCTATGAATGTTGCTGCGGTGGGGTGTTAGTCGAATGTCCAGGAAAAAAGTGAAGAGAGAGAAAGACATACCCTTATGTTTCTCCTTGGCCAGCATGAAAATAGTAAACACCAGTTCCGCAGTGAGCACCGCCTCGATGAAGACGCCGCGCGCCAACCCCGTGCCGGAACTCAACGTCGTCCGCACGTTGAAGCCAGTCGGGAACATGACGCTGACGAGGAAACTACTGAAGATACTCCCCGCCAGCTGCGCTACCAGCAGCAAACTCGCGCGAATCGGACTGATGGCGCGGCAGAGCAGCATTGCGAACGTGACAGCGGGGTTGAACAGCCCGCCGCTGATGCGGAAGAAAATCCATACATTGACCATTAGACTGAAGCCGAATACGACGGCGATGTAGAGGAGCACTGTGGGAGAGAAACCGGTGGCTTCGCCGGTCGTGGTGTTGCTCTCTGAGGAGGCTGCGGAGCCGATGTTGGCGACTTGGGTTCCGGCGAAGGCGAAAAAGAGAAACATGGTGGTTCCGACGAATTCGCCGACGAAGGCTACGAAGTGGTTCTTTGCGTTCGAGTTCATCCACATCGTCCACGGGAGCCGCATCACTTCTTGGGTGCTGGGGGGGCTGCGTGGTGGCGGGCGACGGCCCCCTCCAGAGGCGGAGGCGTAGAGGCGGCGCCGTGGTGTCGTTTCTCGGTCGGAGTCGTACTCTATCTGGAACTTCTTGCTGCCTGGCGACTCGTCTTCGGAGAAGCGCGACGTCGGGTGCGCGTCTAGTGAGCTGCGGCCGGGGACAGGGCCGTAGCGGTCATAGGCAACGGGAGGCCGGCGATGCTGGCGATTGGGGCGGCGGCGGTAGGCGCGTGGGTCGTCGTCTTCGTCGGAGTAGTCTTCGACAAAGGCGGTTTTTTGGCGGGAGCCTGCTGGGTGTATTTCGCTGCGCTTGGTGCGCCTCTCGTACGTGCGTCGGTAGTAGTCGCGGTCATCGTCGGCACGCTCGTCGTATCCTTGTCCTGGGGGCCCATAGGCGTTGGGGTCCGAGTAGCCGCGGGTCCTCGCGACAGCGGTGCTCTGCCTTGGTTGCGTGGATGCTGCTGGGATGCCAAAAGCGTCCGTGGGGTCTATGGGGATCATTGGCGACGCGGGAGGTATGTGGGTATCAATGTGTGCTTGCATGGGCAGTTGCAGAAGCTGTTTGCGGGACTCGCGGGAGCTGTAGTGACGGGGCGCGGAAGGAGACTCCATCACGGTGCCGTCCTGAAGTGTTTGGCCGTAGTAGTGTGGGAGAGTGCTTGATTCAGCCATGTATCCAGTGTGTGCTATGGACTTCGGTCTTAAGGGTATCTCAAGAGGTGTGGATCTTTTGGGACAGATGGAGTGGAAGTGATGATTAAGAACCGGGCATAGATTTATCCCTGGTGAATTATGCCTTCAAGATGGTTGGAGGGCGCTGGATGTCCAGGAGAGGAAACCTTGGGACGTTTTGTGAACTGATGGCCTGGGAATTATGCATGCATGATATAGGCAACAGCTGGGGAGCAATTCAAGACCCTGAGCAAGTCCGCGACCTTTCCTTGTCATCCCCATCTCGGCTCTAATTCGTGTCAATGGAGCCTCTTGCTCACTGCTGATGCTCGTGATTCGTCGATCTGAGCAGTCACGGGGATTGCTGTCCAGGTTTGCGCACATCGCGGTCAAAGCGAAGATGATATGACGTCTATCAGGGTCTGCAGGATGAGTACGGACGAAAGCTGAGGTCGATCCGCATGGTATATGCTGCAGCAAGAGCAAGCAGATCCCAGGTGTTGCACTCGAAAAGGTGAGACTGGAAAGGGCCGAGATCTGTCTAGACGAAAAGCCAGCACGGGCAGATCCAAACGCGATATTGCCTTGGAAGTTGAGCGTAAGGGTTGCAAGGTCTTCGCTTGTCACCGATTGATGTCCGGGATCGACGGGGCTGGCACGGCGCTAAGCGATGGAGTTCAACGTGCCACGGATGGGGTATATCCCTGTAGCGGTGTTGCGAACAGCCCTAGTGCCTGTCACAGAGCAAAAGTAAAACGGCCACTCGTGTGAAAATCAAAAGCAAGTACTCTTAATGGGTCGACAATGACGATAGTGGAGTTGCAAGTCGTTCGTGTCCACGCAATCCACACTCTGAACCTGTCAGTCTGTATGTAGCCTCCCAGCCTCATGACCCGCAAGCATCCGAAGAAGCGACGCGAGGAAACTCACAACGCTAACATCCACACAAGGCACGCCGGAGTCAGAAAAAACCGTACAGCGGTTCTGGTTGAGCCATAGCGACAGGCTGCACCTCGCATGCTGAATCGCTGATGGCCTTGAGACTTGGGACGAGTGAGATGAGCCGTTGCTTTAGGTCCGATGACAGGAGTACGGGGTAGTTTCAATCGCCACCATGGTCGAGACGGCCAAGGAGGTATCTGTGAGAAACTTTCTGGTATATTGCAAAGCGTCAAGACAAGCGTCGACGCGAGGCCATAGCAGCGCTTCTCCTCGGCCGCTGCCCAGGAGTCTGAGAGGCACAGTACCCAGCCTCAAGATGCTTCCCGCTGCTTTAATAAAGCTGCGGCTGGGTCAAACAGTTCTGTCGGCATGTCGTCATGGCCGTTTCTGACACGAATCGGTCGCAAGGATATTGTCGTTCGATATTGACCGCCGTCGACGCATTGAGTGCAATTTCTCAACGCGTTCTGGACGCTCAAACCTTCTCGACGGTGTGACCAAGGCGATGATTTTGATCCAAATCTTGCTCCTTGGTCGCAAATGTCGTGGAGATTGTTTCCATCTCCCTTTTCTTCTCACTGCGGACATGTTGCCATACAAGCAATGCCGTCCATGCAGCCACTGATGGTGGTTAACTAGGGTACGCATCTACTCACAGTCGAGTGTGAACTTACTTGCAATCGACACTGCAATCATCGCCCACATCCCGCGTGTGAAGTACGGCGCGAAATTTGCACCATAAAACACAATTGACCACCATGCGTTTATGGCGTTTGAACCCATGTTCATCGAGGCTATAACTACAGCACGCAAGCTGTCTTCCTCGTAGCGAAGCACATCGTTGGCCCACGCGAAGAAGGTCGCTTGGCACGCGTAGACACTGCCAGCCCAATAATACATTGCGAAGTGGATGGTGGTGTTCTCCGGATACGCTAGAATTAATGCACTTGTGATGACCCCGGTCAAGCCAATCCAGTATCCGACTATAACCCTGTTAGTGTTGCTCGAGGGGGTGCGAAGAGTACTCACCAAGGTAACGCTTTCCGCCCATGAAGTCCGTTAGTGTGGCCCAGAAGAGCGTCGACACGATACCAACTGCGGGAATGCCGGTTGGATAGTTGTTCAACTGGGTAACTGTGTACTTCTTGGTCGGGTGTGACTTCATGTACAAGGACAAGAGCGCATTTGTACTGAACGACTCGGTTTCTCCAGCGAGAATCCAAAGAATGACGAAAAAGTACCAGTACCAGGTCGAGAAGCAGTGCTTCAAGAAACTCCAAGAGATCGGCGTGCGTTCTGAAACCTCTGGAACGCGTGAAATCGCCAGAGCTTTCTCTTCTGCGCTGAAGTACGGAGCTCTCGTATTCCTAGGAGTGTCCGGGAAGAGGAAAAAGCCGTAAAGAGCGACAGGCAGCGTGATGATTCCATCGATAACGAACAGCCATCTCCATCCAGACAAGCCGTTGAGTCCGTTCATACTCGAGTGAATGCCTGTCTGGATGAAGCCACCAATCATGGTGCCAGCGAGCCCAGACGCTGTGAAGATACCCGAGCGTTTGCCCAGCTCTTTCTCAGTGTACCACGACCCGAGAATGTAATGCGTTCCCACGAAAGTGGACGCCTCGAACATGGCTTGGAAGAAGCGAATCGCCATTATGTGTTGAGGTTTCTGAGCTGCAGCTGTCACCATCGTCAAGCCAGCCCATGCCACCTAGATAAGTCAGTGTCAGAACCTATGTTGTTGGACCAATACTCACCATGCATGCGGGGAAGAAGTATCTTGGCTTGATGTAGTAGAGCGCAATGTTGCAGGGAACTTGAGCAACCGTGTAGCCTACAGTGAAGACGGTATTGATCTGGTTGAGTTGGTTCCCTTTGAAGTGGAGCTCCTCCCTCATGCCAGAGACGTATGCGTTGTTCAGGTTGGTTCGATCGAGGTAGTTCAGAAAGTACATAAGACAACAGAAGGTAAGGATGAAGAAGTCGAGCTTCTGGACCAGCTTGCGTTCGCCGGGCGCATTGTGATCACCCCGAAGGTACTGCATGAAGCTGTTCGCCATGATGCTGGTGCTCTGCGGTCGGCTAGCGACTCTTCAAAGTCCGACTGATGAAGCTCGTAATTCGATGTACAGTGCTTCAGCAATGGTTCACTCAGAACTTCTGATCTCCGCCGATTGGTGTTTCCTTATATGGAGCAGAATGGACAAGCTAAAGGTCAACTTGAGACTCGGGTATGTTTATCCTTCCACGATCGACTGATAAACGCCGGATGCGAGATATGGAAGGGACGATAATGGATAAAGCTGACTCGAGATAGGCGACATCAGCATCTTATCTCGTATCTCAAGTTGCCAATGCCACGACGGAATTAGGACTCTACTACCGGTATCAGTGGATGTTATAGAGAGTAAAATGCAGCACAATAGATAACAAGAGCTAAAGAAGGTTAAGCAGAGCTCCACCTCCATAACTCCCAGAGATTCGCGCCATCCCAAAAGGATCACATAGCGCGCGGGGTTGAGGATAGGCGACCTGCGCCGGCCAGTGACAGCGAGACTGGCGATGTCGTCACGTTCCGCAGCGAGCATGTACCGAAGGGTGGGGAGCTGGTGCCGGACAAGGGCGTTTAACGCTTGTAGCTTACCTCTGAAGATCAAGCCCCTTAAGAACCCGTCTTTGACGTTGTGGTTGCTGTTGCTGAACGTTGTCCAGAGCTGTGAGTAGCCATGTCCGAGCAAAATTGGGAGAAGATCGCCAAAGCGAAGCAAGCGGCGCTCGCGGAATCAATTCCGTCCGAATATCGCATCCCCAAGGACCTCATCCCACCAGAGTCGCAACTCGACGTTACGCCTTGGCCCAAGCAATCTGGCTGGTTTTCGGACAAAGAGCTGGAAATCACCGGTAGTACTGCATCAGTCATTCTGCAGAAAATCGCGTCGAAGACATGGAGCTCAGAAGACGTCACGAAGGCTTTCTGCAAACGCGCAGCAGCAGCTCATCAATTGATCAACTGTCTGACCGATGCATTCTTCGAAGAGGCAATCGAGAGCGCCGCAGCCCTCGATGACCATCTTCAACGAACCGGAAAGCTTGTGGGGCCATTGCATGGTCTCCCTATCTCGCTCAAGGACAACTTCAACATCAAAGGCAAAGACAGCACAGTAGGATTCACGTCTTTGGCCAATAAACCTGCAGAGTACAATGCTACGCTTGTCGACATATTAGCAGAGCTAGGAGCAGTCAGATACTGTAAAACCAACGTCCCAACAGCCATGATGATTGCCGAATCGGTCAACAACACATTTGGTCGCACTGTCAACCCGTTGAACCGGAACCTCACTTCAGGCGGTTCGTCAGGCGGAGAATCAGCCCTCATTACGTTTGGAGGCAGTCCGCTGGGCGTTGGCACCGATATTGGGGGCAGTCTTCGTATTCCCGCTGCATGCACTGGTATCTTCACTCTACGCCCAAGCCACGGTCGTTTCACTACGCAACGGTGTCGTTCGGGGCTTGCGGGCCAGGAAGCGGTCAAGAGTGTGAATGGACCTATGGCCAGGACGTTGGAGGACATTACTATGTACTCGAAAGCCATCATCGATGCAAGGCCATGGCGGGTCGATCCGACAATGCTACCTATACCTTGGCAGCCGGTGGAGCAGAAGCACAAGCTGAAGATTGCTGTCATGCGGAGTGATGGAATATGCCTGCCTACTCCCCCGGTCACGCGGGCTCTGGAAGAGACGGTCAAAAAGCTGAAGAGTGCTGGACATGAGTTGATTGACTGGGATCCTAAGCAGCTTCACTCAAAGGCCCTGGAACTCCTGGTAAGACACATATCAAACATATCATCGTCCTGAGCTGACTGCTTTAGGGACGCATGTTCGTAGCCGATGGCGGTAAAAGTGTCGAAGCTCTCCTTGCAACCACTGGCGAGCCGTGGCGACCAGAGATGAAAATGTACGCAGATGCTAAGGAGCTCGGCGTGTACGATATGTGGCAGCTGCATCTTGATCGCACCGAGTTACAGCGGCAGTACCTCGAGCAATGGATGTCTTACGATGGTCTTGATGCTATCTTGTGTAAGTTGATTCCAATATCTTCTCAAACGTGAACTAACACTATCGTCAAAGGCCCTACGACACCATACGCAACTGTGAAACATGGCGATTTCAAATACGTTGGCTACACTGGCGTTTACAACGTTGTCGACTACTCTGCTGTTTCGTTCCCCAGTGGTGTATATGTCGACAAGGCCATTGATACGCCTACCACGGATTACAAAGCGCTTAGCAGTTTCTGCCAGGATGCCCACGATAGCTACGACGCCGAAGCTGTGCACGGAATGCCGGTCAGTCTGCAGCTTGTTGCAAAGAGGCTGGAAGAGGAGAAGGTCCTTGCTATGACAGCGACAGTGCTGCAGGCTCTCTGATCCTCTATTTCAGAGCACACGCAAGAGCCAAGGTAAGCATCTGGCAGTACGCTTATGAACGCTGAAAATATGACGTTGGTGTGGATATGCAGTGCAGCTGCCTTCGGTGAGCTTCAAGTTCGGCTGAAGGAAAGCACGTCGACGAAACGAGTAAACAATGCAACTAGTCAACCAACTTCAATCTTGCGCGCCACGACACCGCACTCATATCCCCTTCGGCGTCTATTTTTTCTATTACACTCCTTTTCGAGACCAGCTTCAACAACCTCCTGCATGCTTGAGGCTGGTAGCCTACCGTATCTCCTATGATTTCAACAGCGTCTAACCTAGCTTCGTAACCCTCCAAACTGTCGCCTTCAGCTTGCCTGGTCGCGCTCGCAGTCGCAGGACGATCGCGTCGCGGTTGTTCCAGGCTGTAAAGAGACGACCTTTTGCTTCACCTTCACCATGACCGTGTCCGAGAGAACAGAAATCCTACGGACTCAGCCAGCGAAGCTTGGATCAGGCAAAATACAGAAGCGGTTACCATGGCTCGATGGCAAAACTTCATATACAAAATCCGCGACGCCTCACATGGACCATCTTTCACCCACTGCGCGTCGTAAACCCTCCATCTCGACCGTTCCCAAGCGTACTGTAATGGCAGACGCGACGGCTAGTCCTATGGCTAGGTCGTCCGCGTTCTCGCCTGTCGCCCGAAAAAAGCTCGTGTCATCACTGACGGAGGATCGAATACTGGCAATAGGATCGCCACTTGAAAGCAGCCCTTCCCCAGTCACAAGACACCGCATGGCACAAACTAGGCGAAACTCTTCAGTTCAGCATGCAGCGATTCATCCATCTTCCACGGCATACGAGCCACGAAAGAGACTTTCGATCGTGGACACTTTTGAACCAAGCGTGGACGAGACAATATACGAGCACCGTTTGCGAGCAGAAAGCTTAGCGCCGGTACCGGACCATCTGGAGAGATCCATTACATCAGAGTCAATGGAAATACCCGCTCAGTGTGATGTAATCACAACCACGGCAGCGCCCATGGTGGTGTCTCGAGTTCAAGCGTCGCCATCTCGTCCGCGGCCAGGTCGTAATCCATTTGAGCGCGTGGGCGATAGGAGAATAAGTAATGCGATCGAGGATCTGGAAGATATGGTACAAGAGGCTGTGAATATTGCCGACGATCCTGCCGATCGCGACCAGGTTGAGGAGATCTATGGAATTATCGAAGATGCAAGACAAGCAATAGAGGAAGCATCTGGTGATCATTCCGGAAATCTCATGGCAACAAGCTCGCCTCTCTCGGTTTCTAGCTCGCCAGAGTTGCTGTCCGATTGGGACGATTATGGTAGCTTTCCGAGAGTGTTGTCACTTCCAAAGCCAGGAAAGACATCACCTCCACCACCTCTAACCATCGACCTACAAAGAGGTCCGACATCTGTAGACTGGGCCTACCAGCCTCGGAGAAGCTCCGTCAGTGTCACTTCGTCGTCTTCAAGTTCAAACGGCCATGAAAGAGGTCGCTCACGGCTCAGCACTCGAAGCGACCTACTCCTTCCGCCGAACCCTACGCAGAATGCCTCAAGGGAGCATGTGGACTTTGTTCTTCGTCCTGTGGCTCGAGACCACTCCCGCGGTCGGCCATGTCGACGCATCATGAAGGAGCCAGCAATGCGCAGCCGAAAGCATCGGCGCCATCGACACCTGGGAAGTCGGAGCAGCTCTGATCGAAAGGCGAGATCAAAATCTGTATCGCGACACGATAGGCAGCGTTCTTCCGAGTTCAGCCTCGCCGACGAATCATTCGACGAAGAAGCTCTGCCACAACGATACGGCGAGAGTCTTCGTGTCCGAGAGCAGGTGCACCACCACACGTTTAATCGTCGGCAACATCACCGCAGACAACCAATTGCAAGGAACTGGGGCACTGGCAAGAAACGCCTGACAGCCATCATTGCGTGCATAAACACAGCTCTTCTCGGCATCATTATTGGAGTCTACGTAAGTAGTAGGACAAGTTGCAGTAGGGATGGTGTCTGACAAACACCAGGCAGGTGAGGTGCCACGCATCCAGTACTATCTTGCAGACGAAAGCCATGTTTCCATCCTCGGCAACGTTGTGTAGGTGGACTTTGTGTATGAGTCGCGAGGATGCTGACCGAGTGTAGACTGTACATTGGGCTCGCCATCTCTACTTGCATAGTCTGGCCACTGCCGCTGCTCCATGGCCGCAAGCCTTATATTCTGGCTGCGTTGGCGCTTGCCATGCCGTTGCAGTTTCCCCAGGCGATGGTCGTCAGCGCCAAAAGATCGCCAACCCGACAAAGCTTCAGAGCAGGGCTACTTTGCGCTCGTGCCGCGACTGGACTCGTTCTTGGGTTTGCGAACGTGAACTACATCACTGTGCTCCTCGACTTGTTCGGTGCCTCGCTGCAAAGCAAGAACCCCCATCAAGAGTACGTTGTACCCAACGATGTAAGGCGACATGGTGGAGGCATGGGCTTGTGGCTTGGTATCTGGTCCTGGTGCTGGATCGCATCGCTCGCTGTTGGTTTCATGGTCGGCGCGGTGATTATCGAACATTTGAGTCCAGACTGGGGCTTTTACGTCGTCATCATCCTCCTGGTAGCTGCACTGGTACTAAACATCATCGCACCCGAGACTCGGCGTGCAGCCTACCGAAAGTCGGTCACGGAGGTTTACGATCGTGACGAGAACTACATCACCCGTCGCGTCTCTCGCGGTGAGTGCAAACTGCACATATCGACCGAAGGGCCGCGGTACTGGTTCGAAGAGGTCTGGGCTGGGTTAAAGCTCATGACCATGATGATGTGCCAGCCAGGCTTCTTTGTGCTGGCTCTGTACTTGGCCTGGATCTATGCGCAGGTAGTGCTCGTCATCATCCTGCTTGGCTCATTACTTTCGAGAAACTACAAGTGGCAGCCGCGCTTCGTAGGAGCGGGTGTGATGTCGATTGCCATCGGGGCCTTCCTGGCGCTCCCTCTGACCAAAGCTAGGATCTTTTCGCGCGAACGGAAGAAATCCTTTCGAACAGACAGCATGACGTTCCAGAAGCAGGTCACTTGGTCCTCGCATCTCGTCCGACGTGCAGTCTTTACGATTACGCTCCCGCTGATGGGTCTGGCCTACACAATCTCATCGGCTGGGCGTCCCAGACCATTCATGGTACCGATGGCGTTCTCAGGCGCTCTTGGGTTCTTCAGCATCCTTGCCATTGCCGAGTGCTACGGCCTGATCATGGAGACGTTCGACACGTGCGATCTGCAGCCTGGGGTCAACACCAAGCATCGTCTAGAGTCGATGGCCGTACAGGATCGACGGCGTCGCACCAACTACACGTCGTTTCCGCGCGTTACGGCGGGAATCTTTGCTTCTCAGACACTGGCCTTCATCGGCGGGGCTGTGGCTACGGAAGTGGGCGGCATCATGACACGGCGTCTCGGTGCTCAGACGTCGACAGGCGTAACGGCAGGGATTCTATTGTTCCTGACCCTTTTGCTCACGCTGGTTCTCTTGCGCTTCAGAGAGGTGCAGGTCATTCCCAACCACACGTTTGGCACGCGACGGGACACGGCAGCATGGAAAGAGTTTGGACAGCTTGAGAAGATGGGCAGAGGCAGCGACTGGAAGGCCGTGGTGATTGGCAACCCAAGCGGGAAGATGCGCAGGATGAGCGTGCTGGAGCTGGGTTCGCTGAGCCGCTGGACAGAGATCAGAAAGCTAAATTTCTTGCTGAAGGGCCCGCGACTGGGCGAAGGAAGGTCTGGAAAGGAACCCAGGACGTGGAGAGACGGGTGGACGTGATGTTCGGTGCAGTCAAGCTATTTTTGGTGGTGATGGATTGGATCTGTACAATTCCTACCTTGGATTCCTACGTTGTAATAATGTTCTTTTCTCGTCACTTTTCTTTGGTGGTGTTGACGTGATGCATGCGTTCAAGTGATGCATGTGGTGATGGCGTTAACGTCGAGCGCCAAGCGTGGAAAAAAGCTCGAGCTCCGGGCTGGACGACGGGCAACCTCAGCGATAGCCGGCCGTCGACACCCACCCTCCACCGCCCACCCACGCCGACGCACCATCACAATGTCTTTTGCCGTATCTCGCGCCGTCGTCCGCCAGTCGCGGTTCGCCGTCCGCCGCGCCGGCCTGCGCAACGCCTCCACCACGACCGAGGCCGCCGGCGCCGCAAAGGAGAAGGCCGCCGACGCCGCATCCAAGGTGCAGTCCAAGGCCTCCGAGGGCCTGACCAAGGTCAAGAGCTCTGCCGACAGCGCTGCGAGCTCCGCCAGCAACGCTGCCAGCAATGCTGCGGGTACAGTCAACAGCGCGGCGAGCAAGGTCCAGGGCAGGACGGGCCGTCTTGTGGGCGCTGTTCAGGGTGAGTCGCTCTCTTTTTGGGTGTATGGTGAGGTCCAGCAGATGGTCAGGCGCGAGGGGAGCAAGGGGAGAGGTTGATGCGGCTCAATGGCGTGGATAGGGCGCTGTGCAGCTCTCTGCGTGCTGCATGCTCATGCTACCTGCGCACCCCTCAACATCTGCCAGACGCCTCAACATGTGCCACACACCAAACACCTGCCAGCATGTCTAGTACCAGCGCACCAGGCTAACACGCACCAGGACTGATTCCCCAGGCCATGTACTACGGACGCGTCACCCTCGAGGTCGGCAAGCTCATCGTCCACCAGCGCAGCATGGCACCACCGTAAGCCCTCCCCCACCCTCGCATCCAATATAACCCACTAACCCACTGCACAGCTCCATCCAGACCATCCAAGGCTACCTCCAGCCCGCGCTCAACGCCCTCCGCCACCCCGCCTCGCTCGCGAACCGCCTGAACCCCAACACCGTCCTCAGTCAGATCCGCGGCGCATCGAGCGCGCAGTACTGGAGCGCCGGCGTCGTCGCCGCAGAGGTCATTGGCTTCTTCTCCATTGGCGAGATCATCGGCCGCTTCAAGCTCGTTGGGTACAGGGAGAAGGGCCACGGCGGTGACAGCGAGGCTCACGTTTAAGCGTGCGCTGAGTAGAGTAGAGAGCGCGCGTGGGATAATCTTCTTTTAATGTGCCTTGGCTTGCTTTGATGCGAGCCAAGCGAACTGAGGGGATAGAGATGCAGATGGGATGGGATGGTTGTGGAATAGGACATGTACGATTCCGAGATGAATTAGAGGAGTGCACACATATATCGCACAGAAGACGTGAGATCTGCTCAAACGCCCCAGGACCTGTCTCTTGCACACATCTCTCTCCCTGTTCGATTCTGGACTTTGGTTCTACACTCACCTTTCCATTCCCTTTCCCTCTGCTGAACACCCCATGCAACATATCAAAGCAACACTCTTCACATCTCCACATCCTCTCTTTGCCTTTACTTTCAAAACCCATAGACATGCCATGAGGTGAGTAGAGATGCATATATTTAAATAGCGTGCTGCCTTCTTTGGGACTTTTTGGTGCCACCAAGATGTTGGGTGGGTGAGTAGAGAATAAATGCATGATCTGATCGCGTGGTTCGGTGCTGGATGCTGGAGGAGTTGTCTACCGTAGTTGCGTGATTGGTTGGCTGGTTGGTTGGAAAAAGGCTCCACAATAATGTTTTGAAGTGGAGCTCGAACTTTCTTACTTTCTTACTTTCTTACTTTGAACACGGCTTTGTGCTGCACTTTGATTGCGCTGCACTCACTCCATAGCGACTGTACGCCGGTTTTAAACTGCGCACCTCGTGGTTCGAATACTGGATCTGCGCACGACATCGTCTACTCCTAGATTATCTGCGCCATGGACGTCTTCAAACTGCTCTCGCGCTCAGCCAAACCCAGCGCCAAAGCAAGCACGACCCAGAACCTGCCCTCGAGCGGCGCGGCGGCGAACCCGCAGCTTTTCGGTCACGATGGGCCGGCGTTTCATGCCAAGGGCCCCGGAAAGAGGAAGAGGGGACAGGACAAGGTCGAGGTCGAGGAGGATATGAACTTGTATGCTGGGTTGGACTTTTTTGGGGCGGTCAAGGGTGAGGGTGCGGGTGAGGGGAAGAAGAGAAGGAGGAAGGAGGCGGCGAAGGAGGAAAGGCAGAACGGTGCTGAAGACGCTGTGGATGTGGCTGTGGGTGTTGGCGAGGAGGAGGTATATGATGCTGCGGAGAGCAAGCGGCTGCTGCGTTCGCACAAGCTCAAGGTTGCTGTTCTGGAGGATTTCGTCGAAAAGAAGAGCAAGAAAGAGAAGAAGGAGAAGAGCAGCAAGAAGCGCAAGAAGGAAGAGGCCGCCAAAGACGCCAAAAAGGATGCGAAGAAACAGCTCTACCCCCAGCCGCTCACCGACTTCGCACAGCTGCGCACGCGCTACGCCATCTCGAGACGCCTCGCGGAGAACATACAGGAGCAGGGCTACAAGCTGCCCACCGAAGTCCAGCTCGGTGCGCTGCCGCTGCTGCTCGGGGCCAAGAAGCAAGCCGCCACAACGCCAGACGATTCCAGCACGGAGAGCTCAGGCGCAGAGTACGGCGGCGATGTGGACCTCCTGACCATTGCGCCGACAGGGAGCGGCAAGACGATCGCGTTCCTGATCCCCGTCATCAATGCGCTGCTCAGCGAAGGCTCGACAGACAGTAAAGACGGCCCGCGCGCGATTGTCGTTGCGCCGACACGAGAGCTGGCGGCGCAGATTGTGAACGAGGCGCGCAAACTCGCAAAGGGCACGGGCATCAAGGCCACGCTGATGAGGAAGGGCATGGAGGTTGTGGAGCGCGGCGACGAGCAAGAGACACAGACAACTGAAGCTGAGGCAGATGCGTCGGCTGATGAAGACAGCGCGTCCGAGTCTGACGCTTCAGGAGTGCAGCAGAAGAAGCGCGACCGCAAGCGCGCTGAGCTTGTCAAGGCTGCTATCATCGTCGCGACGCCCCTTGCGCTCCTCAACGCCCTGAAGCGCAGAGACGGGACGGTAGCAGAGCTGTCCAGCGTCCGCCACATTGTCCTCGACGAGGCAGACGTCCTGCTCGACCCGCTCTTCCGCGAGCAAACCCTCGCCGTCTGGAACGCCTGCACCAACCCGCTCCTCCGCATCGGCCTGTGGTCTGCCACGATGGGCGCATCGGTCGAGGAGCTTGCCATCTCGACACTAAATGCACGCTGGGCGTCTCTCGCATCTAACCGCAGCGACCTGCCGCCACGTCCTCCACTCATCCGTCTGGTTGTCGGCCTCAAAGATACAGCCATCCCCAACATCCACCACCAGCTCACCTATGCTGCTACAGAACAGGGCAAGCTGCTCGGCCTTCGCCAGCTTCTGCACCCCACATCCATCTCATCCACCTCCACAGCCCCTGTCCTCCGCCCGCCGTTCCTCGTCTTCACCCAGACCATCCCCCGCGCCATCGCCCTGCACTCCGAGCTCCTCTACGACATCCCCCCCGAAGCGGGCGGCAGCTCGCGCATCGCCGTCCTACACGCAGACCTCTCCTCCAGCGCGCGCGACACGATCATGACCCGTTTCCGCCGCGGCGAGATCTGGGTCCTAATCACCACGGACCTACTCGCCCGAGGCGTCGACTTCCGCGGCCTCAACGGCGTCGTCAACTTCGACGCCCCAACCTCCGCCGCCGCCTACGTCCACCGCGTAGGCCGCACAGGTCGTGCCGGCCGCGCCGGCGGCGTCGCAGTCACCCTGTACACGCAGGACGACGTGCCGTACGTGCGCGTCATCGCCAACGTGATCCGGGCCAGCGAACGCCTCCGCGGCGTCAAGGACGGCGAGGGCAGCGTCAAGCAATGGCTGCTGGACGCACTACCCACGCCTAGCAAGCGCGACAAAGCGCAGTTGAAGAAGCGCGGGGTGGAGAGTCGGCGCGCGCATTTGACAGGCAAGGAGGCGAAGAAGGGCCGCATCTCTACTAAATCTGGGTTTGAGCGCAAGGTCGAGAATAACAGACGGGGCGCTGTGGAGGGGAGTCGAAGGAGGGAGAGGGCTGCTAGGGAGGAGGCAGAGGCGGAGGGGGGTGAGGAGGAGGAGTAGTGTGGTGTGGTATATCGATGAGTTGATTTCGAGGGGGGTGATATCCACTGTCTTATTCGACACGCAAACTTTAATTCTACGCTTCTTTCAGCATGGACGTAGCAATCCTCAACCCAAAAGACTTAACCAAGACCACTACCATCCGCTAGCCAGAGCCACGTGCTAGAAGTATCACAGTAGATATAGAACTGTGTCATATATACTAGACCAGTACTCTAGTTCTAAGGTTCAGGGACTAGATCAGCGATATCCGATTACTTTCCGTCTTCGTTCTGACTTGCATATATATTGACTCGCACTTACACTTCTCTTCTCCTTTTCCGTTCGCAAATCACTTACCTACTTACTCAACCGCCCTTACTCATCCTCTCACCCCGTCACTCACTCTCACGTGCAGACCCACCCACCTCCACAGCTCTCTCTCTCTCTCTCGCCCCCGATCCCCATCTCTGTCCATCCCTGTCCATCGCCATCCACATCACAGAACCACAGTGTCTAATCGCCAAGGAGCAGGCACTTTCCCTCTGTTCCTCGAACCGAGGGGTAGATGGTGATTGACAGGTGCATTTGGGCTCGGTTAGAGAGAAAGGCGGGAGGAACGGAACATAGGAACAAGGGGAGTGGTATTTCAACACAGCGTAAAGGAACTGATGTCTGCACTGCTTATCAATGGATGGCTGGAGCAAGAGCAGTGGGTTGTGATAGAGAGAGAAGAAGAGAAGAACTTTCTTGATTTTAGTCGTACCACTTTAGAGATGAGGTTCTATGAATACTAGTACTGAGGATACGGACCATTCATTTTAAACACCTCATTCATCTTTATCAATGCATTCACTTTCTACACCACCACCACCATCCCCGGTCCCTCTCCCTACCCACCCGCCGGATCCCGTACCCCCTGTACCCCAGGGAAAAACTCGACAAACCCGCCTCCCCACCTCGCGCCATGAACAGCCTCGTCATCTGCGGGCTTCCCACCGACCCACACCCGCCGCCGCCCCCAACGACAGTACACTCTCGCTCTCGTCAGCTGGCGCGCGCGCACGCCGGCTGGGGTGTGGTTGTATTCGGAAGATGGTGGAGAAGTGGAAGTGGAGGTGGAGGTGGAGGTGGAGGTGGGTGATGGGAAACCCCCACGGCGGTACGCAACCACGCCCGGCATCACCGCAATCTGCACGAGCGCCTCATCGCGCTGCATACGCTGGCGTTCTTCATCCGATAGAGCGTCGCGGCGTGTCTGTTCGGCGGCGCTGAGGTACGCGGCGGCCGCGCTGTGCGGGTGTGTGGCTACCAGGGCCGGGGCGTTGAGAAATACCATCTCTGTGGCTGAGAAGGGCTGGTCTTTGAAGACGGGGGCGAAGTGGTAGACTGTGTGGGCGTCGAGGTGCATGTGCAGGGATAGTAGGGCGGTGGTGGTGACTAGGGTGTGTAGGGTGGGTAGGAGGTTGGGATGGGTTGCGGTCAGGGCGAGGAGGGGATGGAGGTGTATTAGGAGCGCGGCGGTGATGTGGGTGGTGTGGTTTGTGAAGTTGAGAGGAAGGTGGAGGGAGGGGACTTTTCTCTTGCTCGAGGTGGGTGTTAGGAATGAGCGGATTTTGGCTGCGTAGAGTGCGTTGCGGTCGAAGCCTGTTAGATTAGTATGAGTGAGATGTGTTGTGGCAGTTGGGACTTACCGTCTTCATGGCGGTGTTCGTACTGTATAGCGGCGACATCTTGGATCTGGGCTTCGGTGCCGCCGAAGAACATATGCTGGAAGACTTGTTCAACGAGCACGTTTCCAATGATTGCACATACGAGAGCCTGGCGCTTGTCGGGCGCAAGGAATAGATCTTCCCAGCCGCTGGCGCCAGCAGGACCGCCAGACGCAACGCATCCGATGATCTTCACCGTCTCATTCTCCATGCTTTCCAGGGCCGGACGTAGGAGTGAGTGGTCATCGACTGTGAAGCTGAAGTACGCCTTGGCAAAGTCTCCAATCTGGTTGATCATCTTCCTCAGTCCGTCGCGGATCTCAGTGTCGCGGCAGACATAAGCGGGCTCCTGGAGATCTTCAAGCATTGCAGCAGTGTCGCGACCGTACTCTTTGAGAAACTCCCGAGCGCGTCGGTTCGGCTTGGTGGACCACTTCTCGCTGGACGTCAAACCATCCCAGGGAGAGGACTTCGAGGTTGGCGTGCTTGGAGCTGGCCCAAGGTCACTGAGTAGACTTCGACCGTCTATATTACCAGCTGCTTGCGTCTTCTTCTTATGAGCAAGCAGTCTCTTTCGGTCGATTACTTCCTGGAGCTGCTGCCGGTCTAGCTCATCCTGAATCTGCTGCTCGTCTGACGGGAGTGTCTCAATACTTGTCTTCCCTATAGATACGCGTGCTTTGAGTATAGCCCTCTCTGCGTTCCGCGTAGCGATCTCAGCACGACTTGTCAGAGCAGTGGGCTGGCTAATGCGCCTCTGCGGTGGTCGTGGAACCGGGCCTCCATAATGGTTGTCTTCCTCGGTTGCACTGTGAGAATGCAGGAGAACAGCCTGACGCCGCTTGCTGGAGCTGCCGCCCGAGGACTCTGCCGCCGTATCTTCTCCAGGGTTAAATCGTTCAAAAGTCAAGCTCTCGAATAGATTGCCTTCTACATCTCCGTCGTGGGAGGCCTTCCGCTTGCCGAGGACAGTGGGGGGAGGGGGAGAAGAGAAGAGGTTTCCCAGCTTGCGGACGCTGTTGTTGATGTACTCCATTGCGGCGAGTATTGGTCAGATTACACAGAGGTGTGGATTTTAGCAGTTTGAAGAGAGATAGAACGATGCAAGAAGGCGACGACATAATATGAGATGAGCTCTTTGTCTGCCAGCGCATGGCATACATGGCGGCTTCATCTTTGTTCTGCACATCCTAAATTGGCATCAGAAGCAATCCAAATCCGGAAAGAATGGAGTTCGTCTATGGACAAAGGCATGAGGCGTTGCGCAGCGATCACGCAGCATAACAATCGAAGACGAAACATCCCTGGCGATGGAGAAAGAAAGATACGGTCGTGGTGAGAATCATCTGAGCGCTTTGGTATTGGTACCAGAACAATGTTGTAAATCTGCTGATACATGTGTGTGTGTGTGTGTGTGTGTGTGTGTGTGT